>PYHW01009203.1:172196-190289 GCA_013186435.1 Turdus rufiventris | reverse complement strand
TTTTCATTAGAATCTTAGTATCAAAACTACTGCTTGCAGCATGACTGTGTTGATAAAGCATTTCAATTGATTGGAAATGAATGCATGTAGAGCAGAGGCAGCTGCAGCCCCACTCTCCCAGACCCTCTGGAGAATAATTCCATGAGTTTGATGCAGGACCCAGCCGGAGAGCTCATTCCTTGTGGGTTTTTTTTTAGGGTGGGTGATGGATTGGGAGCACAGTGGTAATCCCAGTAGGAAAGTGTTCCTGATTTTCTGTCTGCGTGTGGGTCTGGATGAGAGCAGAGGATCCTTTCACCATCTCAGGGGGGTGAAAAACACTTATCCTAACGAACTTTTACAGCTATAAAACAAGTGATTATTGAATTTTGTTAATCTCCAAGTGGTCGCTGAAAACATTAGCACAGACTACTCAGGTCCTGAGACCACCACAACCACCTACACAGCTGAGCACTCCCAGCTCAGAGGGGTGAAAATCCTTATCCTAACGAACTTTTACAGCTATGAAACAAGTGATTATTGAATTTTTTTAATTTCCAAGTGATCAGAGACCATCAGCACAGACTACTGATGGTACTACTGAGACCACCACAACCACCTATAGAGCTGAGCACTCCCAGCTCAGAGGGGTGAAAATCCTTATCCTAGCAAACTTTTACAGCTATAAAACAAGTGATTATTGAATTTTTTTAATCTTCAGGTGGTCAGAGACCATCAGCATGGACTACTCAGGTCCTGAGACCACCAGCACACCTATAACAGCTGAGCACTCCCAGCTCAGAGGGGTGAAAATCCTTATCCTAATGAACTTTTACAGCTATAAAACAAGTGATTATTGAATTTTTTTAATCCTCAGGTGGTGACTGAGATCACTGAGACCATCAGCACAGACTACTCAGGCCCTGAGACCATCACCACAACCACCACCTACACAGCTGAGCACACCCAGCCCCCTGGGGAGGATGCAGCCCCTCCCGTCAGGAAAAAGACAATCCGGACTAAAGTGGACCCATCCAAGTTTTTGACACCTTACCTGGAACACAGCAATAAAATGAAGGACTTATTCAGCGAGGTGGGTTGTCTCATATCTCATTTCTTGGGTAACACCAACTTTAAAACTGGTTTACAAGGGTTGTTTGATAGTTATGGTGCAAATAACTGGGTTTATCAATGGGGAGAATGTAATAAATTAGAGGTGATCCAGGTTAGAGATGGATTTTTTCCTGTTGTGTCAGATGGAATAGACTCAGCTGAAATAAGCATAAGTGCAAATGTAGTTGAATAATTTTAGTTTATATTATTGAATATTGCCCCAAATTCCTGTCCTAACCAGATAAATATGGCAACAATTGCTAATACAGTTCTGTCAGAGCTCAGGGATATATCTTAATTATTTTTATCATTATTTGCTTCCAGAACAAGTACAAAGAAAAATTTAGAAAAGAAAGAGGAAAGCCATATGCTTCCACAATTGATACCCCAGAAATCCGGAGGATCAAGAAAGTGCAGGACCAGCTCAGTGAGGTGGGTAACCCTGCATTTCCAGGTTCAATGAAGGGTGAAAATGTCATTATTCTGTTAATTTTTAAAAAGAACTCAGTTTTGCTGTGGATTCAATGGATTTTGTGCCCTGTTCCAGGTTAAGTACCGCATGGCTGGGGGAATTGCCAGAACCATTTGCCACGTGGATGAAAAGGCCATGGATATAGAACATGCAAAGAAAGTGTCACAGCAAGTGAGCAAGGTGAGTGACTTCTGACTTTGCCAGCACTGCTGGAGCCTGAGGTTACTGATAAGAGCAAAGTTTTGAGCTCAGGGTGCTAAAGCAACGTTTATGCAACAGTTTAGAAGCACAGGGAGGGATAGCAGAGAAGTTGGTAAGACAAATATAAATATAATGTTAAATATTTCCAGTTGTTCTATTCAGATATTACTGCTGTAAACATTTTTTAAATGATGGAGTGACCAACTTGCTGATCTTTCCTTCCAGGTATTATATAAACAGAACTGGGAGGAAAATAAAGACAAGTACCTGCTTCCCCCTGATGCTCCAGAGCTTGTGAATGCAATAAAAAACACAGCAATGTTCAGCAAGGTAAGAATAAATAACCACAGGTCTCAGCAGCTGAAGTGAAAGAAGCTTTCAAAGCCAGAAGTGAATTAATAATGAGCATTCTGGCATTTTTCTTGTAGAAACTCTATACTGAAGACTGGGATGCAGACAAAACATTGTTTTATCCCTACAGTGACAGCCCAGAGCTCAGAAGGGTGGCCCAGGCTCAGAAGACTCTGAGTGATGTGAGTATCAAAGCAGGGCTCTTGGGTTGGGGTGTAACCTGGGACATGCCATGCACTTTGATTGGATAGAAAAGCTTCAACATGGAACAGAAAATAAAAGTGGGTTAAGTAGGCTCTGATAGTAGTGGTATTGCATAGAAAAATAGGTACTTGATGTTAGAGTACAAAGTAGAGCATGCTAGAGGATAAATCCACTGGCAATTTGAGGCTGGATTAGGAAAGAATGGAATAATTTAAGTCAGTAAGAAGACCTCGAGTATCTCCCCAAATGCAGAAACTCTCAGGGTGGTCTCCAAGTCCAGTTCGCTCTTGTGGGTCTGCCTCTAAAACACAGATAAGAAAAATCAGGAGTTGGTGGGGCTGGGATTTGCTGATATTTAGATACACAGAACTCTTCAACAGGGGATTTTAGCTCTCACTGAAGATTTCAGTGAATTTTGCAGTTGTTCCCTGGTAATACACAGATTAAAGGATTCCTGTGGGCAGAACTTCTTTCATTAATGTGTTGGGAGCAGAGCTGAAATGCTCAAATAAATGTTTCTTTCTTCCACCCTTTCAGATTGTCTACAAAAAGGGGCACGATGAAAGGAAAGCAAAATTCACCTCTCTGCCAGACCCCCCTGATGTGGAACAAGCCAAGAAGGTGTCACGGCAGCTGAGTGATGTAAGTAGAACCTGCTTCCAAACCCCAAAAACGGGACCTAAGGGAAGGGAAGGCAGAAGGAAAAACACACAGCAAGACCAACTTTTGCTGGAGAAACTGGGACCAAATTGCATAATCTTGGAAGTGGGGTTTTAACTCCATTCAGAATTTAGCTATTACTCCTTTTTTTAAAAAAAGTATTTTATTGTGTATTGAAAATTATCTGCATTTTAAGATTAGACAATTGCAGTGTTCACTCATGGTGGAGAAACCACTAAGAAAATTGCACTGAACCCTTTTGTAAGGTGCAATAATTAATTTAAATAAAATTGCTTTAATCTTGTCTTTTCATAGCTTAACAGCTAAATTGTCATAAAAAAATTTTATAACACGTAAAAAAAGGGGATTGTAGCATAATTCTTTGAAATTAATAAAATAATAAGCTTTGTAGGTATCTCCAAAACTATAAAATATAGATTTTTAAAAAGACTTTTTTTGGCATATATGTTCTTAAGCAGTGTTAAAAAAGCATTGGAAGAGTTTTATTTTTTATGGTAAGTAATGCAACTGTGACTGAAAATGCACCTGGAACAATGAGTCAAAACTCAGGCAGGTGTTTTGTTGTTTGACAGACTCTTTAAACTTTTAATACTTGATTTCTGTGAGCTTGAATAAATAATAGAAATCACAAATACCAGGTAATTAAAAGGTTTGCTTATAACCAGTTCCAGCAACAACACCAGTAAATTCTGACTTAATGGGCAATGTCCTGATATTATATGACCAGGAAGAAAACAGAGCTGAAGGAGTATGTTAGAGATGATTTATTTATCCTTTTTAGTCAGGGAAGGTACTAAGAGAAATGACTTAACACTGAAATGGTTTGGGTAAATCATATTTAGGATGTTTTTAACCATAACTGCTAAAATAGCTGTAAGACAGGTGTCAGCTTTAAAAAGACAGCTTTGAAAAATGAATGTGTCAAGTGAAAATGAAGCTGTGTCTTGGGAATTCAATGTTATTGTTTTGTTTCCTTATAGGTTATTTACCATGAGGACTACAAAAACAAAATCAAAGGCAAGTGGAGTCAAACTCCGTGCTATGACGTGGCAATCGCAAAAATGAATGCAGAAAATCTGAGCATGGTGAGTGAATCCTGCAGCAAATCTCCAACAGCTTTATCCCTGTTCATGTTCATGTGGAAAACACAGAGGCTCCATTTGTGGCACTGCTTGTTTCCTAAATAATCCTCGTTGTGGATGTCTAATTTACAACTGGGTGATGTTGTTTTCTGTCTGTCTCTGTTCCTAACAGAGGAAATACCAGGAAGACTTTGAGAACATGAAAGACCAAATCTACTTCATGCAGACTGAAACTCCAGAGTATGAAGCCAACAAACGAGCTTCAGAAAATGTCAGCAAGGTGAGGGACCTGTGTGCCACCTCTTCAGCCTGGGAGCAGCTCTGAATTCACAAGTTTTGGTGAAATTGTTTTGGCATGAACTTCCATGGTTCTTTGCCACCGTGAGTTAAATAACAGGGGCGTTTTTCCTGGTAAGAAATTGAAGATTTTATCATAAGATAAATTCATCTCACTGAATGGTTTGGGTGGGAAGGGACCTTAAAGATCACCCAGGGCCACCCCTGCCATGGGCAGGGACAACTTCTACTGTCCCCAGAGTGTCCAAGCCCCATCCAAACACTTCCAGGGATAGGGCAGCCACAGCTTCACTGGGCAATCACAGGTTAGTGAGCATTTGGCTTTTAATACTGATTTTTAAAACCTGTTTTTTTTTTTTTTTTGCTTTTTATTCTTTCAAGTTCAAATACAGAGCAGACTATGAAAAGAAAAAAGCTATTGCAGATTACAATGTGCTCCCTGCTACAGAGAACCCATTGCTGCAGCAATTAAAAACTGCAGGAAATATTCTGAGTGACGTGAGTATTACCAGTGTGCAGCTACATCATTTTCAGTCATGTGCCAGGAACCACACTCACCATTGCTTCACAAGGCTTCTCCTTTGGATCCTGTAGTATTTTTGGTTTTGTAGACCCATATTTGTCATAAGGTAGCACCAGCCAGAGCAATGCAGGTAAAGAATTAATTCTCCACAGACGAGTGGCATGTGGATGGCTAATTAGTGGATAGTTCATTTAGATCCTTGTGGATAACGAATCACAAGAGGACAGTTCTCCCCTTACTGTTTTAAGGAATTTCAGCAAATAATGATAATACATGAGGTGCTTTTTCGTATTTTTATATTTAATTCTGGTTATTCACTGTAATGGTCTTCTCAATTCCTCTTTTATTTGTATGAAAAGAGATAGAATATTTCTCAGTGTCAGAAGTTCAAAAACTATTAACCAGACCTTTCTGTCTTCCCTTACAAACCTAAAAAAAGTTCTTTTTAAAGACCATTGGGAAAACAGTGCCATCTATTTCTCTGTCCTGTGGGAAAGCTTTTCTTTGGTACTGTTTCTCTGTTTTACTCTTGTCATTTTTAACGTGGTGAGGGTGGCTTGCAGTGACATCTCTTGCATGATCTGGTTTCATTTGATTTGCAGAAATTGTACAAAGAAGCCTATGAACAGTCCAAAGGAAACAGGATGAATTACTGTGAGACACCCAAGTTCCAGACTGATGCTGCTCTGAAGAACTTTAGTGATGTAGGTATTCCACTTGGGCTTTATCCTTCACTACTGACCCTCCTGACTGCTTCTGCTTCTCAACTCATGGTTATTTTGGCAGGTGAAATATAAAGATGCATATCAGAAGAATATTTTGGGGCACTACTTGGGCAGCTTTGAGGACCCACATCATATCCACTGCATGAAGGTTGAAGCCATGAAAAGTGATGTAAGTGTGGGAATGGTTCTGTTCTCCCCATCACTCTGGAAGTTTAAACAAAGCTCAGTTGCGGCTCCTTACTGAACGTTGCTCTTGTTCCTAGAAAAATTACAAAGCGGATTATGAGGAGGAAAAGACAAAGTGCTACTTCCCTCAGACCATAACTCAAGAGTATGAAGCAATCAAGAAGTTGGAGCAATGTAAAGATGTGAGTACAGGACAGCAGTTGTTCATCACAGAAAAATTAACTTGAGTGATCCCTGCTAACATCAGTGATTCTGAGTTTGGCCTCATTGCCTTATTTGACTTAAAAAAAAAAAATCTTCATCTCTATTTTAGGGCCTTTTGTGACATCTAGCGATCAAAACCAGATATAGCACAATCCTTTTTATAATAACCCATAAAATGAGAGCAGTAGTACCAAAATGAAGAATGAACCTCAAGCATTCACCTGCATAAATCAATATTTTTAAAAATCAATACTTTAAAACTACTTAATTTATTAATAATTTTATCAACACTTGAAAAATACTTCATATGCATTTTCTACAAATATTTTTTTATCTTCTTTCAGTACACCTACAAAAAGCATCCTGATCAAACCAAATTCACTTCAGTGACCGACTCTCCAGTACAAAAGCAAGCAGAGATCAACAGCAAACAGCTGAGTGATGTGAGTAAACTTTGGAAGCACTCTGACATTCCCAATTTCTGCCCTGTGCCCACCTTCACTTCATCCTCCTGAAATAATTGTGTAGGTGGCTCTGTGTACTCACAATTTTACTCCAGCAGAACCTCACCTGGAAATCAGATTTTTTTGAAATAGTTTTCCAATTCACAGTCTGTAAATTGGGCTGCCAAATATCATCCTTGCTTTTTCTTTGCAGATATTGTATAAATCCAAAGGGGAAGAAATTATTCACAAGTACCACCTCCCTCCTGACGTGCCCCAGTTCATCCAGGCTAGAGTTAATGCCTACAACATCAGTGATGTGAGTATATTTTGAATTTCAGCACCATGAAGCTCTCCACCGACAGTATCAGTTTCATTGTCTTTGTGATGTTAATTTTTTTGGTGGCATTATCAGCCTTCCAGGAATGAGATAAAGACTGGAATCTCCCTGCATAGCATTGGAATTTTAATAGTCTGGTCAGACTGATAAAGAAAAAAATCAGCCAGGCTGCTTTTTCCAGTCGCTTTAGAGCACAAAGCCTGAGTTTGAACCTAACAGGAAAAAAAAATTCTGAAAGTTCAGTCAAATGGAAAAGGGTTTTGCATAAGAAAGGGCAGAAATGCCACTGATAGAGTGCAAAAAATGCTTGTGGACTTCATGACTATCTTTGTAGTAGATCTTTTTATTGTAATAGAACTGTAGTTTGTGTACAGGCTAACATTTTTTCCTTGAGATTACATGGGCTAAACTGGGTATTTTAAATCCTGTAATAAAATCTCCTGTAATAAAAACATGGGCTTAAACTCTTTATTAGAATTGCTATTCCTGACACTGCAAACTCTTCTCTTTTTCCCCTCCAAGGCTAACTACAAAGCAGACTGGAAGAAAACCCTTTCCAAAGGCTATGATCTGAAACCAGATGCCATTCCAATTATTGCTGCTAAAGCTTCTCGGAATATTGCAAGTGATGTAAGTAGGATTTACATCCACTAGATGTAAACACTCTGTATTTCATTTTTATTATTAACTTCTGCATTTCATTATTTATTAATATTTCCCTGTGCTGGAGACCTGTTCTGCTGCTTCAGTAAAAGGTTACAAGTGGCTCTTTATTCCTCTCTTAAACATCCCCAATTGAATATTGGGATATTGAATTGGTTGGTGAGGCTGTTCAGTAATTTCTTGTTATTATAGTCTTAATTAAAAGCTGAATGTCCCTGGGAGTTGCAAGCCTCAATGACAATGGTGAGGGAGAGCTTTGTAGCTACAGGTGTGGGTTGAGATATGTACCAGGTGTCAAGACAAGCTGGAAAATCCAATAATCTTCTTTTTTTGACCTAAATAATCTTTGCTGTCATAAAAACCACTTATGAGGTTATAGAATGAACTGCAGCATTAATACTTTGAAACTCAGTGTTTTAAACCCATCCAAAGTGTGTTTTCTCTTTCCCACGTGGGTAAAGCTGTTTTTCCTTTGTCTCCAGGTCAAGTACAAGGAATCCTACGAGAAAGAAAAAGGCAAACAGGTCGGGTTCCGGAGCCTGCAGGATGATCCCAAACTTGTTCACTACATGAACGTGGCCAAAATCCAATCGGATCGAGAATACAAGAAGGATTATGAAGTCACCAAGACCAAATATCACACTCCCCTGGATATGTTCAGTGTGACAGCCGCCAAGAAAGCCCAGGAAGTGGTGACCAACACTGGCTATAAGCAGCCAATTCACAATTACACCCTCCTGCCTGATTCTGTGAACCTGGAGCTGTCCAGAAACGTGATGCAGCTTCAGAGTGATGTATGTCATCCATAATCAGCTCCATTTTTAATTCTCATCATGGCTGTGTGACATCATTAACCTTTTAAGGCTAAAAAATTAATTCATATAGTCCAATATCCATTATATTGGATTAACAGTCGGTTGGGATGTAAGTGACTGGTCTGGAGCCATTTATTTTCCAAACATTATCAGAATTATGTGTAGCTATTAAGTTCTAGGAAATGTATCTAGCAAGTAACAACTTTTTTATTATCTCTCCATATTTGGTATATTCCCAGCAAGTGAGCATGTTTTACTAATTGATGTATTTTTGTAGTCAGATTTTAATTCTGTGATTTTACTTCTCCTAAACACTGACTCTATCACACTTAAATTTTAATTAAATATAAGTCGCCCCTCAAAAATTAACGACCAAGGGAAGTTCTAAGGGTTTTCCTGTTTTATGTGTGCATACATTAATTTTTTTTGCCTCACTGTGTTTTCCTTGTTTATTTTTGAAAAGAATCTGTACAAATCTGACTTCAATAACTGGCTGAGAGGAGTTGGCTGGGTCCCAATTCAATCACTGGATGTAGAAAAGGCCAAGAAAGCCACAGAGATTCTCAGTGAGAAGAAATACCGCCAGCATCCCGACCAGCTCAAGTTCTCCATCCCCATGGATGCCATGGAGCAAGTGCTGGCAAAGCAAAATGCCAAGACCATGAACAAGGTGGGAAGTTGTTGGATTGACCCAAAGTTGGGGTCTTTGCCTTGCAAAGTTGTGGGGCAAGGTGCATTGCCCCTGGAATTGTTAAAATTTCCAATGGGTGTGGCAGTTCCTTGGTTGAGACTGGACAGTGAGAGATCATGGTAAGCCTCTGCTCGTAATTAAGGAAGTTTCGTTTTCTGTTTTTAAAGATGAAGGATTTATTCTCCACATCTATAGTGTTTTGATATTCCTTTTTCTGGAGGATGTATTCACAATAAGAGAACTGCAGAAAACCTGGAATTCTGTCGGTTTTTCCTGGAAAGTGGAGTTCTTTACACTTGTCTCTAGTTATTCAGGACACCACTGATCCTTATTCCTTGTTTTCCATGGAAAGAATGTCTGTGAAAATAAATTCTACTTCTCCTTAATGCAGGGAAGAACACAGATTGGAAATTTCCAGCTTCAATATTTATTAATTATCAAAACATACTTTGCAAATATCTCACAATACTAAAGAAAGGAGGAAGATAATGTTGCCCCTCGGCAGCTCTGAGGAATATTTCTAGGAAATATTATTTGTTGCAAATGAGCAGAACAAAAGCAAACTGTTATTTTATGAATTCAGTACTTTTTCAATGCTAAAAATTCCTTTGTAATTGCAGAGGCTGTACACAGATAAATGGAACAAAGAGAAGACCAGCATCCATGTGATGCCAGACACCCCAGAAATTCTGCAGTGCAAAGTGAACCAGATGACAATGAGTGATGTGAGTGGCTCGTGGTGGGCGTTCAGTGCCTCGCTGCCATTTTAATGTTTGAAAATACCTGACTTCAGTGTTCTGCCTTCATCACACCTGTTCTCTTTCACATTTGATCTTAGAAACTTTACAGAGCTGGATGGGAGGAGGAAAAGAAGAAGGGTTATGACCTGCAGCCAGATGCAATTCCAATAAAAGCAGCCAAAAGCTCCAGGGACATCGCGAGCGATGTGAGTCTGGCTGTGTGATACCATTCCCTGGCTTTATTTCAATTAAATAAACCTGAGATCTTCTGATCTGCTTTTTCAGTGATAACACAGAGCTTAATATTGCATTTTTAAACGGAGGTTTCTGCTGTTCTTTCTCTTTCCTGCTCTCAGTATAAATACAAGCTGGCCTATGAGAAGGCCAAAGGGAAGCACATCGGCTTCCGCAGCCTGGAGGACGACCCCAAGCTGGTGCACTTCATGCAAGTGGCCAAGATGCAATCTGACAGGGAGTACAAAAAGGGTTATGAGACGGCCAAGACTAATTTCCACACCCCAGTTGACATGGTCAGCGTGGTGGCAGCCAAGAAAGCTCAGGAAGTGGCTACAAATGCGAACTACAAGAACTTAATCCACACCTACAATGTCCTGCCCGATGCTATGAGCATTGAATTGGCCAAAAACATGATGCAGTTACAAAGTGATGTAAGTAAGAGGTACTTCAGCCTCTGCACTGTGAATACAAAGGTGCTTCGTTTATGAAAAAACACTGTAAGATAAATAATATTATTTTCTTAGTGAAATTAGGTCAGGTGTCTACAAAAGTGTAGTAAATTATACAAGTTTTTCAACAATTACAGCTGTCTCATTTTTTTCTAGATTCTGAAATATTAATTTGAGCTTAGAAATTAGCAACTTTATGAATATTTACTCCTTATGTGTACCATCAGAAGCAATAATTATGCGCAGACCAATACAGAAAAAGCTTCACTTTCCCTTAATACATTTTATCTTGTACTTCCAAATTTATAAACGATTTTATGCTTCATACTGGTTTTTATCTACTTCCTGCCTGCAGAATCAATACAAAGCAGAGTATGATGAAACTATGAAGGGTGTTGGGTGGATCCCACTGGGCTCCCTGGAAGCTGAGAAGAACAAAAAAGCCATGGAAATTGTGAGTGAGAAGAAATACCGCCAGCATCCAGACAAATTGAAGTACTCTGTTCCTATGGATTCCATGAACGTGGTCTTGGCTTTAAATAATGCCAAAATCATGGATGAGGTAAGAAAGTGCTCAGCAGAATTCATTTAAGCTTGCAGAAGTGGGCAACAATCTACATTTGATTTAATAATTGTGTGTGCAGAGCTTTAGAAAACATGATTTTATTTGGTAGCTGATGAATGTGCTTTAAGTAAATGGTAAATATTCCTCCCGTGGTAGTATCACATCACAGTTTGGATTTCAAGTGGAAAATAGTATTTTAAATTGTTTTATTTAATAATAGCAGATGCTGAGGTCTTTATTTTTTTTAATCCTTCCAGCACAAGTACAAACAAGCCTGGGAAGAAGACAAAAAGAAAATTCACATCACCCCAGATATTCCACAGATTGTTTTAGCAAAAGTAAATGCGTTCAATTTAAGTGATGTGAGTATTGTTTGAAACACTGTGACCCTGCTCTTATTTTTTGGTTAGGAATAACTGAGATGGGAGCATGCAAAATCTCACCTTGCTAATCTGTAGAAATTTCACAAAACCTCCTTATTTTCCTTTTCCCTGCTTTCTTCCCCAAAATTAGATACCCAGAATTGCCAAGAAAAAGCCATGTTTATAGCCAGGTTGTGAAGTGTTCATGCAGACTATTAATATATAACAGCTGCTAACAAAATACAGTAGTCTTTGAGTAGTTCATGTTTGTTACTGTATTTATTATTTTATTTTTGATTTTTTTTTATTTCCGCATGCACAAGGTTTTGTACAGAGTTCAAAATGTAGGTAGCAACTTTTTTTTTCTTTTTTTTTGTAAAAGATGACATTAAAGATAGGTTTTGGTAACCAGTTGTTAAATTTGCATGTGCTAAATAAAGTATTGCTTGTAATTATGCACATCTGGCAATGTGGGCAGAAAGAGACATTTTTATCTCTTTTTATCTTTTAAGATGACATCCCTACAGATGTAACTTTTCACCAATATTTATGCATGTGGAAAACATAAATTTTTGATGTTTCTTTTTTTTTCCTTTTGCAGAAAATGTACAGATCTTCATTTGAAGAAACCAGGAAGAAAGGATATGATCTCAGGGCTGATGCTATTCCTGTCAAAGCTGCCAAAGCTTCCAGGGATATTGCCAGCGATGTAAGTTCTTGGAAGAAAAAATGGGCAGGGACAGATTCCACTATCCCAGGGCGCTCCAACCTGGCCTTGGACACTTCCAAAGGATCCAGGGGCAGTCACAGCTTCTCTGGACAACCTGTCCCCTCAGAGGGAAGAATTTTCTCCTTAATTTCAAATTAAATGAATTAAAATTTCCGTTTCTGCTCTCCCCCAGTATAAATACAAATTAGGGTACGAACAAGACAAGGGGAAACTCGTCGGCTTCCGCAGCCTCCAGGATGACCCCAAACTCGTGCACTGCATGCAAGTGGCCAAGATGCAGTCAGACAGGGAGTACAAGAAAGCCTATGAGAACAGCAAGACTCACTACCAGACACCTTCTGATGCCCTCAGCGTGGTGGCAGCCAAGGAGGCCCAGGACCGCGTCACCAACACCAACTACAAACGCCTGATCCACCAGTACATGCTCCTGCCAGATGCCATGAGCTTGGAGCTCTACAGGAACATGAATCAGATCCAAAGTGATGTGAGTTTTTGGGTTGGTTTTGCGTTAAAAGCAACCTGGGGGGAAGGATGCGCTCAGAAGTTTTTCTGTGTAAATTGATGAATCTGACTGGAGGCTGATTTAGTAACTGACAGCCTGAGAAACCAATTAAAGGAGTTGGTTTGCTCCATAAATCACGTCAGGCTGTGAAAATAGCAACAGTTTCACAATTTTGCAGATTTCCCATGAATCTAAAAACACGAAAAAACTTTATTTTTTTCTCTTAAAAAATTACCAAACAACAACAAAAAAAACCCCTCCTCTCCCTAAAGTAAACTGAAACAATTATTTAAGTAAAAAACTCACCGAAGTGTCTCTGTATGTTGTTGTTAAAAAAGTGTGGAAAGTAAAAGAGAGAATAGTCTAAAAATCTTATCCTAAATTTCTTGTTTTCTCTGTATTGTTAAGCAAGTTTTTCTTTATATCTCTTTAAGTTTTAAGCCTACCTTATTTTTACTCCTAATCCTATCTCACAACAGAAATTAAGTATATTAACATTAACAAACCCAAACTAAACCAAAACATTTTTCTTTTTGTGACTTTTGTTTTTCCACCACGTCTGCGTTTTGGAAAGAGCTGGTTTATTCTGTATGAGCTGCTTGTACATTGTAAACTTTGCTTGTGTGTCCTGTTTGGCAGAATGAGTACAAGCAGGATTACAAGGAGTGGTTCAGGGGCATTGGTTGGAGTCCCATCGGTTCTCTGGATGTGGAGAAGTCCAAGAAAGCCACGGAGATTGCGAGCGATCGGAAGTACCGGCAGCACCCCAGCTTGTTCCCCTTCACCAAACAGAACGATGCCATGGACCTGGTCCTTGCAAAGCAGAATGCAAATATCATGAACAAAGTGAGTACTTGGGGGAAAAGCCATAGGCATTCACGTATCAAACATTCCAATAGCCACTCTGTAAATCTCTGTCACACCTTTACGTGGCAGTGTTCCACTAGGAAAAACAACTATCACAGTATCCTCTTTTTTCATTTTTTTTCCTCAATGAAACAGGTCTTGATAAACAGTTTTGGTTAAAGAAATATTTTCTCATTTTTCTCTAACCTTTATTCATCCCATTCTTATATAAGAATGACTGGTCCTGAAAATCTTGATAAGTTGGTTTCATTAAAAGCAAGACCAGACCATAATTCAGCTGATTCTGGATTAGATCATTACATAGTAAAATAAATCTGAGTCAGCACCTTCACCTTCTTACTCATCCATATCCAAATGGAAAGATGAAAACCCTGGAAGAATCATCTTTTGTCATTTATATTAACACATCTGATGTAACTTTCTGTTCACAGCATGCTTATACCCAAGCCTGGGAGAAGGATAAAACTCAGGTCCATGTGATGCCAGACACACCAGATATTCTACAGGCCAAACAGAACAAGACAAACTACAGTCAGGTAGAGTGTTTTGATACATTCTATCCACATTTTAAATTAACATCTATCTACTGGAGATTTAGAGCACAGGCAAAAATTCCATTTTCATTTTCAGAGTAAAATAAGTACCAGCTTCAGGCTGGCAGACTAACAGATTAGATTGCATTATAATGTGTGGAAAATAAAACTCCTGTTTTTGAAGTCTGAAAGTGCATAGACCATACTCTATGCTTAGCACAGAATTCAGTAATATTAAAAATTTCTTACTATAAAATTCCAAGTTAATTGTTATTTTTAAGCTAACCTATTGGAAAAAGTAGATGCAGTGATTCCAGCTTTGCTCTCAGCTTTCAGATAGGAAGAAGTGACAATTGTGCCAGCAGAAAACACTCAGCATTTTCTTTGCATCCTTGCTCAGAGGCAAATATTTGACTTAAGAATGCCTCTACTTAAAGTCAACTGTGCACGAACTGACTTGTCTGTTAAATGGTTTCATGAAAACCTTTTTAAAATCTTGTTAAGCCGATCAAAAAGTGTTCAGTTATCTCAGATGTATGTATTTCAAATTCTCCAGATATGTTTCAAATCAAGAAAAGTCATAGTAGGAAGCTGCTAAATAGTGAAAAAATATTTAGCCCCTCTCCTAAGCCTTGGAAGACCAGCATTCCTTGTTTATCACTTTCTTATTTCTCAGTTCCTATTCTAGCAGCCCTTCTCTCATAACTGAAGCCTGTGAGGTGACCAGAATTTGGATCATTAGTGTATGTAAATAGCAGGTGACATCTTTATTACTGATTTTAAATAATATTGTTTTCAATTTTAGAAACTCTACAAGCTTGGCTGGGAGGAAATGATAAAGAAAGGCTATGACCTCACACCTGAAGCCATGTCAGTGAAAGCTGCCAAAGCTTCAAGGGACATTGCAAGTGATGTAAGCAGCATTTTGAACTCAATGTGACACTCATTGATCTGGTTGTTTTAACCTACAGAGTCACAGTAAGTTGAATTACACCTCTCTGCTAAGGTGTGGCTCAGAGTCCAAATCAACACTGCACAAAATTCTTTCCTGAGCTGTTTTTGTCCGATTTAGCAAGTGTTTCTCTGGCATATTAACAAGTCCACAGTTTGGTCCATTCATGACATGGCTGGTCCTAAAGAGGGAGGAGTTTTCTGCTCTTTTGGCTGCTTCATTTTCAGAGCAGCAGCAAATTTGGTCCAATTGGCTGAGCCCAGTGCCTGCCCAAAGAAATCCTCATACAACTCTGAAACAGATGTGGCGACACATGGACTGCTGTTACCATAACTTGGTACAAATGCAACTCCTGCATGTGTGGAAGAGATTTTAGTAATATTTAGGAAATGTCTCCTGTGCTAAAGTATATTTGTATTTCATAATTTTTCATTGTTGATGATGTTATTCATCAGAATATTTCGGTGTATCAGTTTAGGGAGCTCTGAACAGAGTGAGTGTGTGAATCAGAGGGCACAGGAGACCACTCCATTGCCATGTTCTCTTCCTTTCCCAGGGAGTGCATTCGCTGACACCAAGTCATGCGCATCAGTCAAGGGGCTGCTAAAACTTCACATGAGATGCCATAACAAGTTTCTTATTTATAGAATCATAGAATCACAAAATGGTTTGGGTGGGAAGGGGCATTAAGGATTATTCAGTTCCACCCTTCCTGTGGGCAGGGCCATGCTCCACTATCCCAGCTTGCTCTAAGCCCCATCCAGCCTGGCCTTGGACACTTCCAGGGGTAATTCCATGAGGAGCACAAAGATGAGGGAATATATTGGTATTTCTGCTTGCATGTTTGTGTCTGTGATTTGAGTGGTGCCACCTTTGTCCCTGCAGTTCAAGTACAAAGAAGGGTACCGCAAGCAGCAGGGACACCACATCGGATTCCGCAGCTTGCAGGACGACCCCAAGATGTTGTGGTCCATGCAAGTAGCTAAAATGCAGAGTGAGAGGGAGTACAAGAAAGACTTTGAAAAGTGGAAGACCAAGTTCAATATGCCTGTGGATATGCTGGGCTTCCTTCTGGCTAAGAAGTGTCAGGAGCTGGTCAGTGATGTGGACTACAAACACATATTGCACCGCTGGACTTGCCTGCCAGACCAGGTCGATGTCATCGAGGCAAAGAGGGTCAACGAGCTGCAGAGTGATGTAAGCTACCCCTGGGTTTAATCCACTTATTCCCATGTCAAATAATTAGGAAATGTCTTTGATGAGTTGCTTTTGAAATCAATATAGATCAGATTGGAGCTAAACTGCCAGTTTGACTTTTCATAGGGTTTAATCAATGAACAGTGAAATAACCTGCTATGGTTTTGATTTTCATCCTGAACAGAACGTGTATAAGTCAGATCTGCAGTGGCTCAGAGGCATTGGATGGAGTCCTTTGGGATCTCTGGAAGCTGAAAAGAACAAGAAAGCTTCTGAAATACTGAATGAGAAGAAGTACAGGCAGCACCCAGACACTATTAAGTTCACAAGTATCCCAGACGCCATGGATGTCGTGTTGGCAAAATCTAATGCCAAAAATAGGAGTGATGTAAGTTGTCTCTGGAGACAGAACGTGGGATTCAATGAGTGAATAAATTAATATACATTTCTAAAAAGGATCTCTGGTTCAGAACATGCACTTAAAATATGCAGATAGCAGGTGTTCATAGTCAGGGCCTCACAGCTCTTTATACCTTGTTCAGAAGATGAAGATCTTGAGCACTGATAATTTGCTCAGTGTAACTCCAAGTAAGACCTTTAGTAGGCAGTATGTAAATGTATTGTTTTAAAGCTGTTTCCATGACATTACATAGATGTAAAGGAGAAAAAAAGGTATTTCAGTAAGAAGTCATTGCATTATTTGATTTTACTGTCTTGTCTTGTTTACATTCCTAATTCTTGCTTAGTATGTCTTTGCTTTGCTAATGCAGAGTAAAGGTGAACTGAAATTACTGCTGTGCAGGTGAATCTTGGATCAGAGCAGGTTTTTGTTTGTCTCTTTCAGATACTCTACAAGGAAGCTTGGAACAAGGACAAGACTAAGGTTCACATCATGCCTGATACACCTGAAATTTTGCTGGCTAAATCAAACTTGATTAACGCAAGTGATGTAAGTTTGCATTTGAAACTGGGCATAGAGAATCACAGGGTTGTATTACCTCTACAGAAAGCTCTGGTAATAATTCAGATTAATATATTTGCTAAAAGAAAACTTGATCTTCAATGCAATAATCAGAAAACATGTAAATTGTAATTTTAAAATGTTTTATATCCAAAGTTACAAAATACATGGAGTATATGGAGTATGGTATGGAGTTTAATTTAATTAATTAAACTGTGTTTGGAAACCTCAATAGTCAGAGGTGGAAAGTTGTAGCATTGAAAAACTCTCTAGAGTTTTATCTGCATTGATTCCTTTGAATCCTTCTCCAACAGAAACGTTACAAGGTGGGATTTGAAGAGCTGAAGAAGAAAGGCTATGACCTCCCTCCTGATGCCATCCCCCTGCAGGCAGCCAAGGCATCCCGAGACATAGCCAGTGAGGTGGGTCTGGCAGAGGGAAAATCAGAGAGGGCAACAGAGGGGGCACAAATCTTGGGTAAAAAGGGTTTATATTTAACAGGAGGAGATACGAAAAATTTTAACACTGTTGTATTGTTCCCCATCTCAAAGGTTGTGTCATTCTTAATGGTGCAAAATAAATTAATTAGATGCAATAATTTAAAGGTCATAGTATATAGCTATGAGAAATCCTGTATCATCTCCTGGACATTATAACAAATGCTAAAAATTTTGGAAAAAAACACAAACAAATTAAAATACATTAGATTCAAAATGGTTAATTATTGTATTAACAATGGAGAAACTGAAATGGCAGCTTGGAAGGAAGTGGTAATTGTTGTTTCTGTGTTCAATTAGTACAAATACAAAACAGCGTACAGAAAACAGCTGGGCCACCACATTGGGGCCAGGAACATCGAGGACGACCCCAAGATGATGTGGTCCATGCACGTGGCCAAGATCCAGAGTGACAGAGAGTACAAGAAGGACTTTGAGAAATCCAAGACACGGTTCAGCAGCCCTGTGGACATGCTGGGAGTGGTGCTGGCCAAGAAATGCCAGGAGCTGGTCAGTGATGCCGATTACCGG
>PYHW01009203.1:140113-153673 GCA_013186435.1 Turdus rufiventris | reverse complement strand
AAGCATTGGTTTTATCTCTAAATTTTGTAAAGCTTTAGTTGATGATGTGTTGCATAATGGTTTTGGATGGGTGTAATTTGGAGAGGCTGAAGTATTTGTGTTTCTTGCTTTGATGATGTTTAGGAAAAACAGCTGTTTGCTGCCTTGGAGTTGGGCGGCTTTTGTTATTTCTGTTTACTTGAGTCAGTTTGGAAATTTATATAATTGGAAGAAAACTCTGTGAGGCAACCAGTCAGACTTTTTAGTGGCTGATTGCAAAGCAGAAGTGCAGTGCAGCTGATTGCCTGACCTGGCTTTGCTGCTTATCAGTTCCTTTTCCACTGTTTCAATTGCAAGCTTTGGAGATGAGGTTCCTGTTCCCTGCTTTTTGTCAATTTTCCTGGTAGACAGCTTGGGGGTTTTGTTAGGACTTGTAAGTTGTTGAAATGACTAGAGGAATAAGTGTTTTGGAGGGGACAGGAAGACTCTTCTAAGCTTTTAATATTCATCATCATTAACTGCAACCCCTTCCAGTTATTTCTTCTTACAAGGTTTAGAATGTGTTGTTTAAGAACTGAATACTTAAAATCGTATTGTTAATTTTACTTACGACACTGAACATCTCCTTTATATAAAAAATATTCATGTGACTCTAGCTAGGTTTATAAAACATAATCTGCTTTGCATAACTTGAAATAATTAAGACAATAATTTAAAACGTTTTCCTTTTCTGACCATCTCACCCAGGCTGTGTATAAGTCAGACCTAGAGTGGCTCCGTGGAATTGGCTGGTTGCCCAATGATTCTCCAGTAGTTAAGAGGGTGAAGAATGCCCAGGAGCTCCTGAGTGACAACGTGTATCGGACCCCCATTGACAGTGTGAAGTACACCAGTGTTGTGGATTCCCCTGATGTTGTTCTGGCCAAGATCAACGCTGAACAGATCAGCATTGTACGTCCCAACCTCCTCAAAGATGCTTCCACACTAGGAACTAAAGCTAAAGAGAAATCTCACTGCTGAAATATAAAACTGATCAGTAGCGGTTTAAGTTTAATGCTTTTCCAAACATTTTGCTCTTTAGGGATGATGGTTCAGGAGAGGTTTATGGGATTTTATGTTATTGATGAGTGAAATCCCATCATTCTGATTATATTAAAAATTACTCTTTTAACAGCCAAAATATAAAGAAGCCTGGGAAAAGGACAAGACTATGATCCACATCATGCCAGATACACCTGAAATCAACCTAGCCAAGGCTAATGCTGTTAATTACAGCCAGGTATGTTTATCATTCTGTTTTGTCTAAAATAGGATGTGAGTTATATCATTGAAAGACATTGAATCTTTCTGAATCTCACTGAGATCTGTCCTCATACAGGGCTTGTGACATTCCCTTCCCTCTACTGAATATTCTTAATCATCCATTTAAAAATAAATACTTGCATTCAGCTATTTAAAAATTATTAATGTCATGCCCCACTGAGGGAATATTTATTGAAATGGATGAGAATCCAAGGCCTACAAATATTTTCTACACTTTTCCAAACACCCTTCTGTGCTTTATAGGTTGAACAACGGGTGTTGCATGTTTCAGAGGCAGCTGCTTTTATGGCTAGGAGCAGGAGAAATGCTCAAAAAATTTCATTCTATTTCAGCAAATAAATGGCTGGAAAATCTGTTCCTATAATGGCAAATGCCAGAGCATTCAGCATGTGTGGGATGTTTTATCTGCCTTTTCAGAAACAATATAAAGGAGCCTGGGATGAACTGAAGACGAGCTACGATATGAGAGCAGATGCAATTCCAATCAAGACAGCCAAGGCTTCTAGAGAGATTGCCAGTGATGTAAGTGCCAAAAGAGGAATCTCCCATGCTCCAAGAGCTCTTTCATTCTAGCTGCTGCTAATGGTGACCTCTGCTCTTCCCCCAGTACAAATATAAGCTGGAGCACGAGAAGCAGAAAGGGCACTACGTGGGAGTGCCGAACGCAAAGGGAGATTCCAAAATCCAGTTTGCCCTGGATGTAGCCAAAGTCCAGAGCGAGCGAGAGTACAAGAAGTACTTTGCCAAGCAGAAGACCCAGTGCCACCTGCCAGTGGACATGATGTCCATTGTGGCAGCCAAGAACGGGCAGGCCCTGGTGAGCGACGCCGATTACCGGCACTACCTGCACCAGTGGATCTGCCTCCCCGACCAGAACGATGTCATTCATGCCAGGCAAGCCTACGACCTCCAGAGTGATGTAAGTTCATCTGAAAACACCCCTCAACTTCATCCTGTGTTTCCTCTTCTTATTCTGCTTCAGCTCTAAGGAGTGAGAATATTTTCCTGAATTTCCTGAATTCAAGGAACTCACCTTGCTCTGTATTAGAGTTGCAAAGTTAAGCCGTTATAAATTGCCATGTTTGAATGGTGATAAATTCAGATGTGGCATTCATGTTGGAATTTCTTTTAACCACCTTTTGATCACAGGAAGTAAATTCTGTTATTTATGATCTTGCTGGATGGTACTGGGAAGTGTGACTGAGAGCATGGACCATGTTTTATTTTCCTAGGCTGTTTATAAAGCTGATTTGGAATGGCTGCGAGGCATTGGATGGTTGCCAAATGATTCTCTTGGAGTCAAGCATGTCAAATATGCTGGAGATCTCCTGAGTGAGGTAACCAAATGTTTTTCTGTAATAAAATTTTCTTTGGGGGTATTTGTCACTTGAAGTATTTTAAATGGTTTAACACTGAGGATTTTTTTCAAATGAAAAAGGCAGTTGCAGTATTTTCACAACATTGGTTGTGTCTGGAGAGGTTTTTCTCCATGAGAACTTCGTTGTCTTGTGTATCTATTCAGAACTGCTGTATCAGGCATCAAATATTCCAGGGTCATCTGTTCTTGTTTTTCTTGTGCAGAGGAAGTACCGCACAAAAGCTGAAACCGTCCCGTTCACTCCCGTGGCTGACAGAGTTGATTATGTCACAGCAAAGAATAGCACTGAAATCCTCAGTGATGTAAGTTTGCTCTCAGTGTCTGGGCTACATTTGACTTCTGTGATTCTGTATTTAATGTGCTTTGTCTAATGGCCTTGACAATTCAGGGGTTGGTTCATCATTTTGTAAATGATTGTGTTTTCCCATCTCTGTGGTAGTGCTACAAGGCAATCATTTCTTTCTGTGTCCTAGATTAAATACCACAAAGACTGGAATGAGGCCAAGACACATTATACTCTCACAGACACACCACAGCTGGATATGGCCCGAGAGGCAGCCAGAATTCTCAATCAGGTACGTGGTCTCTCCTTGACAGCTTCTACTCATGTTTTTTAGGTATTTAGAAAACCTGCCTTATTGATAACAACCTGAAGGAAGGATTTGTTATAGTTCTGTATAAAATACATACATACAGTATTCGCTATCATTGTAGCAGTGTTGAATTCCTCATCACTTTTATTTCCCACAGAATTTGTACAAGGAAAGTTGGGAGAAAGAAAAAGCCACTGGTTACCTCCTGCCTCCTGACACGGTGCAGATCTCTCATGCCAAGCACTCGAGTGATGTCCAAAGTGAGGTAATGATTTTTCTCATTAGGAAGATAAATGCTTGGAAGCCTGAAATGTTAAAGGCCTTGAAAATTCCCAAACAGACTTTAAAAGCTTTCCATCTGAGGTAACACCCAGACTTTTCATGGCCTATGATTTCCACTGTCCTCCAAATAATTCAGCTATCTTTGTGATTATGGGGTGCTGATGGTCATATTCCTTCCACATTCACTCTCTCCAGAAATAATCCTTTCAAAATCAACTGAGCTGACTTCCATCTTTTATAAGTGTTAAATATTTGAAGTGATACTATGATTATAACATATATAGCTCTGATTTCACTTTTTGGCATATCAAAACCTGTAGGCCAGTAAACACTTTACATTTTAAACATTTGCATAATAGATCTTGAAACTATTAGCGGACTCTTGTTTGGAATAGATATTTTGTCAAAATGGTGTGATGTAAATAAGCATCCTCTTCAGACAATCTCAGATAATTTGTTGCCAAAATGAGGCCAAATGCACTTGTTAGAAAACATTGCTAGCAAGTCTTTCCTCTTGTTTTAGCAATACTTTTTACTAAAAATTTGGAGTATATTGGACTAGAAAATGCTGTATTTAAAACTGGAAGGCCTATACAAAATAACATTATCGTTTGTGACCAGATTTTTATCTATTTGGAAAACTTAAGGCTGCATTTGACAGCGCTTTATGTTGACAAGCAGGTTGTTCCTGTTAAAAGCAGAGTGGATACAGCCAGTGCTGATTTTCTGTGTGTTTCTCCCCTCTCCCATCAGCTGAAATACAAAGCTGAGTATGTCAAGCAGAGGGGTCACTACGTGGGAGTTCCCAAGATGAGGGATGACCCCAAGCTGGTGTGGTACGAGCACGCGGGCGAGATCCAGAACGACCGGCTCTACAAATCAGACTACAACAAAACCAAGTCCAAAATCCACATGCCTTCGGATGCCATGGCAGTTGTGGCAGCCAAGGAGTGCCAGAGCTTGGTCAGTGATGTTGAGTACCGCCACTACCTGCACCAGTGGACCTGCCTCCCTGACCAGAACAACGTGATCCACGCGCGGCAGGCCTACGACCTCCAGAGTGATGTGAGTGATGCTGCAGCCCTATGAGCTCCTTTCCACCTGCTCTGGCCTAAGGATGTTGCCCAGAGCACGTAATCCATCCCGAGTTCAATGATTTCTGTCTTTTTGCATTGTCTTTCTGGTTTAGAACATCTATAAATCTGATCTGGAGTGGCTTCGAGGCTGTGGTTGGATCCCTCTTGATTCAGTGGAGCATAAGAAAGTTAAGAATGCACAGGAACTGATAAACAAGGTAAGAGAAAATATTTCAGCAGTTCCACAAGTAGCACTTCCTTCTGATGCACAGTGTTTAAGTCTTTATTTCACCTCTTTGCAGAGAGCATACACAAAAGAAGCCCTGGAGAACTTTTCCAAATACACCAGCGTGGTTGACACGCCTGAGATCGTTTTGGCAAAGGCGAACTCTGTCAATCAGAGTGATGTATGTACCTTTTTTTCTAAATTAAAATTCATATAGAAGAACTGGTAGATGATTTAATTGCTTTGTCTAACTATACTAGTTTTAGCCTTATAAATTTGTGTGTGCACCTCATTAATAACAGGCTTTCCTGGGGTAAACGAGTTTGGGAAGAAGTGATATGAATGAGCAACACAATATTGCTGTCCAAATGATTTAACATTTTCCTGTAGAAGAATATGGCATGTCCCTGACTTAGAGTTTGCACAGATTTTTCTTACAATAGTTGAAAACTGAGTCCTGTTCTTCATGAACAGTTCTGGAGTTCCTGGTGTTGCTAAACTGTATTTGCTGAGCAGTATCTTAAATTTTTCAATACCATGTGGATTTTGAGGTGACAAAGTAACATTTGCCTGTGTGTTACAGTGGTTGAAATGTCCTGTACAACATTATGACACAAGAGAAAATGAATGTTTACTATAATAGATGGACTAGTGGAAATAATGTATTTTTTCTGTGGAATTAACACTGTGTTTGTTTTCTTTTGTAGCTCAAATACAAAGAAACATTTAACCAGGAGAAAGGCCAGTACATTGGGTCTGATGATACTCCTGCTCTGCACCACGCCAAAGACATGGCCTTGCTCCACAGTGAGGTGAGAGCCCATAAATATCAACCTCTGAAAGCCACAGAGTGTGGGGGAACTTGAGGAACTGTTCTACTCTCAGCAGTGGCACTGGGAATGTTATTTAATCCCTTTTTTCTTCAGCTTTCCCATTTGGATCATTGGAATCAGGATGATTTCTTTCCTTACTGAAGTCATCTCAAAGGACAGCTGTGTGGTGCTTGGAACTCATTATAGTGTGACAAAACCCAATATAATTCCATCCAAAAATATCTTCTGAGACTACTGATACATTTTACATTTTCCTTTTTTATAAGAAATGAAAACTGTAGCTGATTTACATTATTAAGCAGTTATTTTTGAGTAGTCTCACTGATTTTAATGAAAACCTCTATTTTTTTAAAATAGAAGTGATTACTCATTCATATGAATAGGCACTTCATAATTTAATCTGAAGGTGAATATATTTAATATTTAACAAAATAAATATTAGGAAAGTGCCATTGACAATAATGTTTTTTTATTAAACACCAATATTTCTTGAAGATTTTTCACAATTTTTGAACATCTATAGAATTGTCAATCTCAATTCTATACTGAACTTCTAAACCAGAGCTCCTATCTATATTTTTGGGTATTTTTATTACTCTTCTGGTACAAATGTAGTAAAGAAAGCAGAAATCAGCTCAAATTTGTGCTCTGGTAGCTTCCTGAAGTGAACACTTGTCCTGTTTGCCTTATACTGAATGGCTGTTCAAAATGAACACACTCCATGTAATTTCTTGGGAAGCACTCTGTAAAAACATTCTGTTTTCCATGTGTGTATAACTGGGGAAATAGAACTGATTTTTCCATCAAAATCTCTGTGTGCTTTGTTTGTCTAGAAACACTACAAGAAGGCTTGGGAGCAGAGCAAGCCCATTGGATACACCCTGGATGAGAAATACGTTCCACTTGTGGGAGCCAAACATGCAAACTACATCAACAGCGAGGTCAGCAGCGATTTCCCATCCTTTCCCTTTTTCCCCCCAAATGTGTTGTTAGAATGAACATTAAAATTTCCACATGGATATTTTTCAGCTTAAATACAAGGAAATATATGAGAAGCTGAAAGGCCATTACCTGGCTGGGAAGGATATTGGCGATTTCCCCAGTGTCATTCACTCCCGGGAATTCCAGAAAATGAGGAGTGCGGTAAGGAATGAACGAGGCTGGAATATTTTCCATTTCTCTTATTTCATTTATTTATTTCACTGATGAAATCCACTATTTCATTGCTTAAACATAAATAATACAAAGCTTAATAGAACTGTAGAATCACAGGATCATTAAGGTTGGAAAAGATTCCAAGATCAAGTTCAGCCTTAACATAAATCCACAATAATATCAGTAAAGATTATTTGAACACGTTTATGTTTCCTGAATGCTTATTTTATATGTGGATTGAATAATTGAATTTAAAATTACTTAGGAGATTGAGAAGGGATTTGTTTAGCCACTAGAAATACTACAGTAAGGAAAAAAAACCCCTTTTTCTGTTTCAGTCTAAGATCTGAGCAGTAAAAAAAAAACATGTGGAATTCATTTCCTTTACAAATCAAAGTATAGATTTGGAGTTGAAACAGGAATTCAAGAACTGGAAATGTAAATCCACATTTGGTGTGTTGCTGTTGTAAGCACTGCACATACAGTGTCATGCAGGGCATAAAATCAGTGTAATCCCAAATACTCTAATTAGATGAAAACCATGGTGGAGCATGACTTTTTTAATCCTGAAGACTTGTTGGTTTTTTCATCGGCTCTTACAACTGCAAGTGAAGGTAATTTTTGTCCTTCCAGAAGTTCATCAAAATAAAAGGTGATTAATATCCAGGTTAGGATTTCTATCCTGTTGAGTCCCATGGGAGCTTAGCTGCTAAATCCAGGAAACACATCTCAGATTGTGCTGTCGCCTTTCAGTCCAAAATCCAAAGCTGTACAGAAAATCACTCTTATTTCCTCTCACCTTTTCCCCTATCTTCGGTTTCCAGCTGGCCTACAGAAAGAACTATGAAGACACCAAGAAGAATGTCCATATTCCAGCTGACATGATGAACCATGTCCTGGCCAAGAAGTGCCAGTACATCCTCAGTGATCTGGAATACCGCACGTACTTCCACCAATGGAGTTGTTCCCCTGAAGAAAATGATGTTATTCACGCCAGGAAAGCCCAGGAGATCCTGAGTGATGTAAGTTTAGCATTTATTTAGAGTCATAAAATAGGCTGGGTTGGGAGGGACCCATCCAGGTCATCCAGCCCAACTCCTGGCCCTGCAAAGGACACCCCCAAAATCCCACCTGCTGCCTGAGGGCATTGTCCAACCCTTCTAAACTTACATGAACTTACTAAACCCATTTGTTTGACATTATAGCAGCCTTTCCCATCATTTTTTCCCAAGTATCTCCCATAATATTTAAATGAAATTAATAAATTAATAACAATTACTTTAGATTCTTAGTACCAATCACTGCAGTGATCCTTATTTATTATAATCGGGAATGCTGGAATCCTCCGAGGGGGATGTCCTTCTGGATCCAGTGGGTCTGGAAAACAATTCCTCTTTTTTGTTGGGGTTGTATCAGCCCAGAGCTGAGAGAATGGTGCTCGTATTCTGCAGTCAGTGGTGTCTCAGCTTGGACCAACCAACCTTCCCAAGAAAATCTGAGGGTGTGCTAATTGCCTGGCTTAGCAGCATGCAGAATTCCTTGGTTTAACTGGCAGAAAGCAAATTTCTTCCTAATCCAATGTTCTGTTCACATAGGCTGTGTATAAAGATGACTTAAACTGGCTGAAGGGACTTGGATGTTACGTCTGGGATACTCCACAAATCATACAGGCTAAGAAATCCTATGACCTGCAGAGCCAGGTATGTTTTCCTTAAATAAAGAAGTATTTATGTGTTTTTCCTTCCATTTATGATTCACTGGGATTGACATGTCCTAGTCCAGAGCAGAATGAAATAATTCCCATTACATCAGAAATATTTTGTTTTAACAGTGAAAATACAGTCTTGGAGTTGCTTCTGTAGAGACATCACTTGTGTTATTAGAGGAGGAGAAAACAGGAGAATGTAAAGACAGCTGTGGTTTTTAATTTCATTATTCATTAGTTCATACTGACTGTGTATTAAGTATTTCTATTTTAGGACCTGTCGCTTTCAGAGTTGATCTTAACTGAGCTGTAATCTTTGATTTCAGCTGTCCAGATGTGATGTTAAAGGAAACTGGCAGGGGATTTCCAGGTCATTTTCAGCACTAATGAGTGTTTTGTTGGTTTTGTGTCCTTAGATAAAATACACCTCTGCAGGGAAGGAGAACTTCCAGAACTTCAGTGTGGTTACAGACACCCCTGTCTATGTGACTGCTCTGCAAAGTGCTGCCAATGCCAGTGAGGTGAATCCCCATTTTCTGCTCAGGATTGTCCTTCTGAGCATTGGAACAATTCACTAAACCCAGCTTTCGTCTTCCAGGTGAAATACAAGGAGGAATTCCACAAAACTAAGGACAAGTACACAACTGTGACTGAGACAGTGGATTCAGAGAGAGTTCAGAATTTGAAACATCTCTATAGTGATGTAAGTGTTTATACACTTTTTTTTCTCTTAAGCACCTTTAATGTAGGATTTTTGTTTTATTTTGTCTGTTCACATTGATTGAAGATAAACATCCAGACCAGGAGCTTCTCAAAGCCAGTGCTGGCCCTCTGCACTACTTGAGCTTGGGGAGATGTTGTATTTCAGACAAGGGCCATACTTTCCAACTGTAATGTCAGCCTTGGCAAAACACCTGGACTAATAAATGGATTCCCTGAATAAAATTACACCTGAACAAAATTAAAGCCTCATATAAGAACAGACATGAATAGTTAGAAAGGATTTTTTTCACCATTTACATGCACTTAATATTGTCACATAATATCTTCTTTACAATACTTTACTGTGTGGTGTCTGAATAAAAGCAAAAGATTTCTATTTTTTATTTTTTGATTTCTACTGGTTGTTGGTAATTATTTACAAGAATTATTTTTCCACTCACACAAACCTTCTATTTCCCCACAGAACCTCTACAAGAAGGCCTGGGATAAAGTGAAGGCCACCAGCTATGCACTGCCCTCAGATTCTGTAGCCTTGGCACGTGCCAAAGAACTGAAGCACAATGCAAGCATTGTAAGTGAATTAAAGTCTTTATTTTTTTTAATCAGATCGTCAATTACAACAATTAAATCCTTCATGCCTTGCATCTACTATAGATAAAAATATTTTTTTTAAACTTAAACTTACCTTCCCTTTTTAATTGAGATGTAATATGTATCTGTAGATAATGATTTTTTCTCTGATAGTTATTTGGGTAACAGTTCTTTGTGGCTTCTTGTTGTGGAAAAAAAAGTCAGTTTTTATAGCAATCCAAACTGAAAATGTTAGGGCTTTTCTAGTCTAAGTTTCGTGAGCATCCTGGTCAGAAAAACACCAAAAATCTTTAATTGATGCTTACTAAGTATAGAAAACATCTTACGCTTAACTGAAGTTAGAATTAAGAGAGACCACTCCACAAGTCTCTTTTAAATTAAATAGCTGGAACAATAAATAAGTACCTTATTCTACATCTATTTATTTTTAAAATCCTCTAGTCAGCTGTTTTACAACCTGATTGTTATGCTGTGCTTTCTTTGCCATTTAAGACAAAACACAAAACTAAAATCCTGTTTCAAAGCCTTTCTCCACTTGTTGGTCTCAACTTTTTTGCTTAATAATGATGAATTTTGTACCAAAACCACAGCTGACTTGTTGGAGTCAGTTAATTGCTGCATTTCTTTGCTTGTGCTCAGGTCAAATACCGTGAGGAATATGACAAGTTCAAAGCCCTGTACACCCTCCCCAGAGGCGTTGAGGATGATCCCAATACAGAAAGGTGCCTCAGAGTTGGGAAGCTCAACATTGATGTAAGTGCTGGCTCTGGATGTGTGTTTCCTGATCAAGCCATGCTCGTCTCAGAATCCCCCTCAGAGAATCCCCATGATCCAGACATCCCAATTCCCGTGCACTTGGCAGTGTGCAGTATTTGCTAAATTCTGGAATGCAACCATAAATTCAAGTTTTAATTCAATTACTGCATTGCCTGCTTGGCCAAACCTTCAGTGTAATATGAGTGAAATCATAATTTTCCTCCTTTTAACTCATCAGCTCAATGAAAATTGAACAAATCACGCTTTACCTCCCTTGTTGAGGTTCTGCAAATTATTTTTAGAGCAGGCCAGATGTAAATTTTAGTCAGGCCCAAAGTGATTGCTCTCCCTCTGACATCCCATGAAAAGAACAATTATTTCCTCCAAACTGATCAACAATTTATGCCTCAGCTTTATTAAAACATGGCTTGAACTCCACAGCGCCTGTACAAAGAAGCCTACGAGAAGACCAAAGCCAAGGTGCACATTGTGCCAGACATGGTGGACATCATCTCAGCCAAGGATGCCCAGAAGAAAGTCAGCGAGATCGATTATCGCACGCGGCTCCACGAGTGGCTCTGCCTGCCAGACCTGCAGGTCAACACCCACGTGCGAAGGGTCACCGACCAAGTCAGTGATGTGAGTCCCCAAATCTCTTGTTCCTGGCTCACTTTTGAGAGCATTTCCTCATCTGTGCTCTGTTGGAGGAAATGATTTAGCAAAAAATGTCGCTGGAGCGCTCTGAAGTTGCCGCTTCATTTTTTGTGACATTTGGCAATAAATGGGTCGTTGAGATGGGGCTTAGTTGAAGAGAATGATAAAAATCCCAGAATGTTTTGGGTTGGAAAGGACCTTAAAGCTCATCCAGTTCCAATCCCTGCCATGGGACACCTTCCACTATCCCTGGTTGTTCCAAGCCCCATCCAACCTGGCCTTGGACACTGCCAGGGATGGTGAGTCTACAACCTCTGTGCAACAATTTCAATAATTTCAGTGTTAATAGTGTAGGCATTTGGGTCATAACATTACACTTCTATCCCACCTGTAAATTGTCCTTCAGTTGGTTGCATGAGGTATGGAAACTTTGGAAGTCTCAGAAAATCGTGGTTGGACAAAGCTTCTGCACACTTGCCTTGAGCAGATCAGCCCAAGAGCAGGATCTGGCAGTAAATCAGTGCCCAGTAGGATGTGCAGGTAGCTTTTTCTAAAAAATAATTGGATTTTAAATTTATTGCCCAAATTGAAGGAAATAGAACAAAAATTATTTAAATTCCAGAAGAAATTATTTTGATTTTCTCAAACAACAACAACAACCAAACAAAAAAATCAAAGTAGTAGAAACCTTCCTTACCATCATTTGACAGTTGTGTTTTGGAGTGGTTTAGAAATCAGGGATCAGATCCTGATGGAATTCTTACAGGTTCCTCCTCTGCTTCCTTAGGTGATCTACAAGGATGACCTGAACTGGCTGAAAGGCATCGGCTGCTTTGTCTGGGACACTCCTGAAATCCTCCATGCCAAGCAAGCCTATGACCTTCGCAGTGATGTGAGTAGATAACTCTGGGTTTGCGTCTTAGTCTTCTTTTTCACTCCACTGTGGCTTTATTCCACTCAAGATGTACTTCTGGAAAATGTTATTTATCCTTCTTGATTGAAGGAGTCATTAAATAACAAGCCATAGTTCCAACATATTTTCTGTTTCAATGTTGGTTCATTAATAAAATAGCTCAGTGATGAAATAAATAATAAGAATAGTAAATATGATAATACAATAAATGAAATGAAAATTGGTAGCAGTAGTAATTAGAGCTCTCACTTTTCTCTGCAGATTAAGTACAAATCTAAGGCAGAAAAAATGAAGAAGGACTTCACTGTGGTCACAGACACTCCTGTCTACGTCCAGAATGTGATCAGTGCCTTGAATTTAAGCGAGGTAAGTGTTTCTCTCACCTTCCAGCCAATATTCCAAGTGCTGTAACCTCATCAGCTTTAGAAATATGACTTTTGATATGTTTTTAATAATTTAATTTTAATCATTGTTGGTTATCTGCACCTCATCATATACACAATCACTAAAATCATTCATTGTATGAAGGCAAAAACCTTTAACCCAGGAAACAAATTTTTTTAGGAACAATTCCCAGTGTCTGCAAACAAACATCCTGTGAGAGAATGTGGCAATGATGATTTTTTCTCTTTCCCAGGCTGTCTATCGTGGTGATTATAAGAAGAATGTCCAGGGTAAGATGATCCCTACCGATAAAACAGTGGATTTGGAGAGGGCATATAATGCAAACAAAATACAGAGTGAGGTAAGTACAAAACTTTGGGCTCCACAGAGTTTATGGTGCTGAAAAACCAAATTGTCTGGTTTTAGCTTTTCAGGTGAAGCTGAAAATGGGAAAATACCCTCATTTGAGCTATAAAAATGCATTTTATTGTGTTTTTTCCTCAGACGTGGGGAAAATCTTTTGTCAGTTGTGGTTAAGAGGTTTCTGACATTGAGGGATTTTCCCCTCCAGTATTGCTGGCAGTTGTACAAAGTCTCTCTCTCTCTCCTCTTGCAGAATTTGTATCGCTGGGCTGGTGTGAATGCTCTGCCCACTGGGTACAGCCTTCCCACAGACACCCCGAGCTTCCAGCATGCCAAACACGTGAAGCACATCGGCAGTGATGTAAGTCAGGCACTAAATTATTCTACACCATGGGAGTTGTCTTGGTTTGGAGGGCAGGCATCTGCTAGGAAAGGCAGGAGCCTCTCTTGGAATGGACAATGTAAACCCCCTCCCTCCAAATTATTGTAATTGTGAAATTAAGGGACTCTCAGTCAAAGATATGGGAATGGGAATAACAATTCTTTAGTAGGAAAACTAAAATAGAAATACAGCATTACAAAGGAACAAACCCCAAACCCTGTCAGAGTGAGAATCCAAGCTGACA
>PYHW01009203.1:85456-95947 GCA_013186435.1 Turdus rufiventris | reverse complement strand
AGCAGCTCAGGCTGGGTGGCACCAGCACACCCAGGGGCTCAGGGAGCGGGGAGAATCCACAGCAGGAGATGGAAGGAGCAGCCAGACCCTGCTGGGACACCAATTCCCAGTTCCCAATCCCTGCTGGGACACCAGTTCCCACCCCCTGGGATCGGATCTGAGCATGTCCCCTCTGGCCCTGGCTGAAGTCATTCAGGACCATGCCAGACTTTGACCACGTCCCTTGGTGTCCCTGCAGGCACTCTGAGCTCTCTGAGGGTGTGACCATGTTCTTGTGTCTGTCCCTGTGTCCCTGCAGAAGACGTTCCGGGCCATGTACGATTACACGGCGGCGGACGCGGACGAGGTGTCCTTCAAGGACGGGGACACCATTGTCAACGTGCAGGCCATCGACGAGGGCTGGATGTACGGCACGGTGCAGAGAACCGGCAAAACCGGCATGCTGCCGGCCAACTACGTGGAGGCCGTGTGAGCCCAGCCTGCCCCGGGGCTGGGACATGTCCCTCAGGAGCTGGGACACCTCTCCCAGTTCAGGGACACCTCTCCCAGCTCTGGGACACCTCTCCCAGCACCTCCCAGCCCCCTCAGCCACAACAGAAAGAACTGCAGAGTAAAACACACCTGGAATTTTCCCATCCTGCCATTCTCCCACTGCCAGACACTCCCAAATGTTGTCTGGGATTTCAAACATTTCATCACTACACAGCATCTCCAAAATTCCATTACTAAAGACTAACACCACATTACCTGACACATTCTGCCACAAAGAGAAAATTTTTCTGGGCTGTTCTAAAACGTTTGAATCTCTTTACTTCCTTTTCCATTTAAGCTTTGTATTTCAAATTTATTTGGGGAGGGAAAAGCAACCAACTCCTCTCCTCCTGCTTGCTGAGCTCTCCTGGATGTGTTCTGCACCTGTTCCAGGGGCAAAAGTTGTGATTTCTTGTACATTAGTGATGAATAAAGCTGAGGTTTCTGCAGTCTGGATGGATTCTGTGGTGCTGGCAAAGGGAATTCATCCCACAAACTACTGAGGAAGGGAAGGACTCAGATCTGGGGTTATTTCACACTTGAACATCATTTTTTGCTTCATCTACTGCAGCACCTGGTAGCAGGAAAGGAGGGAATAAAAACCCCTGGATGCTGTGTCTCACAGATTAAATCCAGCAGGGCTTGGAGCATCAGCCCTGAGGAACTCAGAGTTCACAGGGAATTGCCAGCAGAGCCAGCTGGGATTTCAAACCCTTCCCAAGCCTTCCCACGAGTCAGGAACATCCTTACCTGTCCAGGGTAAAGCTGAACTCTCCTACAGAGGCAGATCTGGAACCAAAATAACTTCTCAGAAAAGCAAGAAAACCCACAGAGCTTCCTTCCAAGCTGTTTGTCCTGTTCCTTTTTTCCATGAGACACAAACAGGGCAGAAATTGCTCAGGGTTTTGAGCACCTGGCACTGATGACATTCCAAGGTCTCCCCCAGCCTTGGGAATCCAAAATTGAGGGGAAGCTGAAGGGAAGAAGCCCAGAAATCACCAAAGCACGAGGCCACAACCAAGTCTGGGAACTATTTGCTCTTTTATTTGCCCATGTAAAAGTTCTAAAACCACCTGCAGCAGTTCCTTTCAATAAACATCCATCTGCACAGCTACAGTCCAATATATACAGATCAGAATTCCAGAGGGAAAACCTGGGAATTCTGGCTGAAGGTCTCCAAGCAGCAGCAATGCAGTCCATGCAATTAAAACTCCATAAATTATTACCCAACATCTCCTGTGAGTCTGTACACAATATACAAAGAGCTCTTGTCCAACTCATCCATTTCCCCATGGAAAAAAAGAAAAGAATTCTTCCCACAAGGAGAACTGCTGCCAGCAAAGGCCATGGGGCAAAGCCTGGGAAGCTTTGCAGAGTCTTTCTCCCGTAAAAGCAACGTTTTCCTCAGCACTCCTCATCCCGAATTGTACAAAAATACATGGAAAAATAGATCCAGTACAAATCCCAGGCTCCTGCTGGAAGGAATGAAGCTCAGCTCACCTCCTGCTGCAGAGTTCAGCAGCTCCAAAGCTGGGCTGGAGTGGGGCAGAGCTGGCAGCTCTCACCCCACAGCAAGAGTCTGCAGCAGTAAGAACACTTTGGATTTGAAAAAAATAATTTAATTACTCTCTTGGTTTGGTTTTTCATAGTCTTTGCTATTGCACAGCTTTGTCAGGTTTTGTTGCACTGCCTGAAAGGAAGATGCATAGCAATCCCACAGAAACACCTGTGCCGGGGGGAAACGGTCCCACAAATTAGGAGGGGAAAAAAAATAATTGAAAAAAAAAACCAACAACAAAAAACCCAAAACAACAACAACAACAAAAAAAAACCAAAACAAAAAGAGCAAATTTATCCAGGTGTTAAAAAAAATATCCTATAGCACAAAATGCAGATTTAAGGAGTAACTGAGCAGTAAGGAAAACAAATGGGGAGAAAAGTGTTGTACCCAACTTGTCGGGGAGCGGCGGCTACTCGGGGCCCTCGTGGGGAGGGGAGTGCCAGCGAGCCTGCAGGTTCCTCAGGATGCACGAGGCCATCCCTGCCAGCTTCTCCTGCATCTCAAAGAGCTGCCTGCCAGAGTAGCCATGCAGATCTTCTGAGCTCAGCTGGGCAGCCAGAGCCTGGATCTGCCCCAGCAGATCCACTGGGGGCTGCTCGCTGCTCGGGGCGGCTTCCACCAAATCTGGGAGGAGGAAAGGAGAGAATGCAGCAAAATTTAAGCAGAATTCCGGCTGGTTTTGTACAGAATCACAGCTCTGAGCAGCCTACACAAAGTATTTATTCCACAGGAAACCTTCCCAGCAAAGGCACTCCACCCTTAGGGTGAATTTTCACTCCCTCGGGGCGAGTTTTGCAGGGTTTGATCAGGATTGTGAGAATAAAACCAAACCCAAAAAAGGGTGAGGTGTTCCCACCAGCTGACAAAGAAGACAAGACTGCAGAACCCTCTAAGCAGAACCCAAAGCAGGTACCTGCTGCAAGTTTTTCCTCCTCTCCACCCAGAGGTTTCTCCTCCACGCTGTTCCCGGGCTTTTCAGCATCTTCAAACACTGCGCTTTCCTCCAACGCCCGAGATTTCACCTGGGCATTTTTGGGGAGAGAAAACATTTTCAGATTAAAAAAAAAAAAATTACATTACACAGGGAGATATATTTTAGCCTCATAGCAAACCAAATCATTTTTCCTGTTAATAATAACAGTTTAACCAAGCCCTCTGTATCTTGAATTCATGGTACTGAGGCAGATAGGGATTAGATTTTGAATGTTTTTAACGAAGGAAAAATCACATAATTCCCCCTGCAGTTAATGAGATCATTATTGGCTGCCTGGGTGCTAAAATCCCACTTTACCTGCTGCTCATGGTATCCCTTCAGGGCTCTTTTGACATTGGAGACCTTGGGGGAGCGGATGGGCAGAGTTTTGATCTCCAGAGCTGTCAGAGTGCTCAGGTCTCCCACAGTCTTGATGTTCTTGGCTCGGATGAGCTGCCCCAGACCCCTGGCACTGCAGCAGGGGAGGGAAAATGGGTTATTGGTACAGAATCGGGGAAGATCCCGAGCTGGAAGGGACCCACAGGATCATCAATCCAACCCCTGGCCCTGCACAACTCCCTGGGGAGCTTTTCAGACACCAAAAAAAACCCTGAAGAATTCCAAAAGAGTCAAATCTCCTCCTCACCCAACCAAGTCCATTTTTTTAAGGAATTCTGGCTAAAATTCTGGTTCTGTTTCTACTGAAATGTCACCTCCTCACTCACCAGATGTTGGATGTGATCTGAGGTAAGATGACATCCACAGGGGCCTTGCAGCCAGCCAAGGCAGGATACACAAATTCCGTAAGGCACGGCAGAGACTCCTTGGCCATTTCTGTGATCTGGGATAGCACAGGCAAAGTATTAAATTAACTGCCACACACCGAATACAGGAAAAAATAAATAGAAGAGAAACATGAACTAAAGCACTTCTTACTAAACACTTCTTTGAGCTCTTAAATTTAAGGGTACGAGATCCTGGGGACAGAAATCCTTTGGTTGGAGTGGTAATGTGCTGGATAGAAAAAGAGGAAAAAAACATCTCAGGGTGGTGGAAATTCAGTTAATGGTAGGAATTCAGTTAACAGTAGGAATTCAGTTAATAGTGAGATTTTAGCCCCTGAAACCTCAGAGTTCAGAGTAACAGAACGAGTCATGCTACAGCAGTTTTGTTTCTTACACTTCTGATCCTCAGCTCTTACAACTGTGTGTAAGTGACTACAAACGTGCACCAAAATCACGCTGAACACACAAACACTTGGGACACAGGGAATACTGTAACAGGATTGACCCTGACCTGCATGTTAGAGAGGATTTTAAGACTTCTGGAAGAGGGTGAAGAATGGGATCTGATGACAGGACTCCTCCTGTCGATGTCGTCTGCCAGGCCCTCCTGGAAAATGGGATTTGCAAAAGAGACTCGACGGATCTGGGGAGGAGAGAAGGAGGTTTTAGAGTGGGAACTCCACCCAGCACAGCTTGCTGAAGTCAGAGGAGACAAAAACTTTCAGTTTGAAATTGAAGCTCTTGAATGCCACAGGGAATGTTTGAGCCAAGGGCAGGCTGTGAGGATTCCCAAAGGAATCTCTGTGCACAACCCCGAGGATGCTGCTCCTGCTTTTGCAGTGAGCCAGGCAGCAGAACAGAGCTGGTGGTGCTCTGTTTCAAAAGAAAACCCCTCACAAATCAAATCTGTCAGTGCTGGCCCATCCCAACCCCAAACCTCTTTTGTGACATTACTCACAATGCAAACCAGTAACTCAACATATCTGGAATGATCCCAGTTCCTGAGTGCCACCCAACTCCATGGAATACCTTGTTGGCAGGGGACAGGGAATCATCCTCATGGCTCCTTTTGACGCCTCTCTTCAGGATGCTGGTGGAGGGGGAGGCTGAGGGGGACCAGGTGCAGCGGGCCTGGAGGCTGGTGGGGCTTTCAGCCACCTGCACTTGGGGCTCCCCTTCCACCTTCAGAGGGGAATCCACGCTCAGGTTTGCCAAGGCCACGTTTTCAGGCACTTTTATTTCAGTTTTCACCAATTCATCCTTCATCTCTTCATCCGGAACACAAGTTTCTACAGCAGAGGTCTCGGCTTCTTTAACCTCCTCATTTCCTTCTATCTCCTTCATCTCTTTCTCCTCAGGTTTGCTGTCAACACTCAGCTCCTCAGGCACCTCTTCCAGTTGTCCATTTTCATTTATTTCTTCCTTTTCTGCAGCTGCTGGTTCTTCCCCTTGGTTCCCTGAGTCCAGGCAGCTCTCCCTGGGCTCTTCAGGAACACTCTCAGGCAGAACCTGTTCTGTTTGCTCCTTCTGCCCAGCAGGTTCCTTTATTTCCTCCATGGACTCGGTGCTTTCAGCAGCTGAACCCTCTGGATTCTCTGGTTTCTCCTCCTCCACCTCCACGCTGTTGCCCTCCAGGTTTTCCAGAGCCATTCCCTGGCTTTCCAAGCTGAAGATGCTGGACTCCTTGGGAGGGTGCACTGGAGTGCTCATCCCACAGGGAGCCAGGGCCAAGCTCTCCTCCAGATCTGAGCGACCACAAACATCCTCAGGTGTCTGAACTGGGCTGCTCTCAGGCTCCTCCAGCTCAGCATCTTCCTCCTTCTTGAACTCAGTCAACTTTGCTTCACTCTCCTGCTGCTTTGGCTTTTTGAAGCAGCAATCACAGCTCTTGATTTTTTTCATCCTTTTGCTTCTCTTGCTCTGGCACCCATGGCTCTGCACAGAGGAGGTCTCAGCATCTGAAGCTGCTGCTGCACAGTCCTCTGGGCTGCTCTGCTTCTCCTCCTCTTTGCTCTCCTCTGCTGCTCTCCCATCCTGCTCAGACACGCAGGGGCTGCTCAGTGACTCCATGGATGCATCACCCTTGCTCTGCTCCACGCTGGTGTCCTGCAGAGCACCTGACTTCTCAGAGCTGCCAGACCCCACAGCTTCTTCAGCAGCTGCAGGAATTTCCTGGCTCTCCAGGCCACCTGGATCAGCTGGCACTGTGCTGACCTCAGCATCCCCTTTACTTGGCTCCACTGGACTCTTGGCTTCATTCTCCTGAGGAGATCCCTCAAGGTTCTGGCTCCCTGCCTGTCCCTCTTTCAATTTTCCTTCAAGAGAACTGCTTTTACTCTTCACTTTTATGGTTTTCCTCTTCTTCGCGCTCTCCTCCTTGCCCTCAGAGCTGTCAGCCTCGGAGTTTTCTAGGCTGGACAGCAAACCTTGGGAGGATCTCCTGGTGAGGTAGCGTGGGCGCTCCACCCTCTGCCCTGCAGTGCTCAGGCTGCCCTGAGCCTCCCCCTCAGGCTTGGGGGAATCTTCTGCCCTCCTGCCACCTCTGCTCCCCTCCTCCTCCAGGCCCTTGCAAGCAGCAGAGTCCTTGGAGCTCCAGTCCTCTGCCACTCTCTCAGCTTGGCTGCTCTCTTTTGTGCTTTCTGCTGTTTTCCCAGGAATTCCTTTCTGCTTTTGGGATCCATCTCCTTTCCCCAGGGACAGCTTCTTCTGCCCAGCTTTCTCCTCCTCTTTCCTCCTGTCTTTCTTTGGCAGTCCATCCTCCTTCTTCTCCTCCTCTTTCCTCCTGTCCCTCTTTGGGAGCCCATCCTCCTTCTTCTCCTCCTCTTTCCTCCTGTCTCTCTTTGGGAACCTATCCTCTTTCTCTTCTTTCCTCCTCTCTCTCTTTGGCAGCCCATCCTCTTTCTCCTCTTTCTTTTTGTCTCTCTTCGGCAGCCCATCCTCCTTCACCTCTTCTTTCTTCCTGTCTTTCTTCGGGAGCCCATCCTCCTTCATCTCCTCTTTCCTCCTGTCTCTCTTTGGCAGCCCATCCTCCTTCTCCTGGCTCCCTGAGCTCTCCCCGGTCTCAGGGCGTCTCCTGGCAGAACGCCGGAGCTGTTTCTGCTGAGGGGACGCTGGTGGCACCTGGCTCTCATCCCCTGGGGCCTGCCCAGAGCAGCTGCTGCTGTCTGGGGGGGTGTTTTCTTTCGAGTCCATGTCCAGCTCCTGGGTCTTTTCCACTTCTGGGGCTGCATCCTCGTTTTTCAGGATGTCTGGCTCTGAGGAGGGCAGAGCCTGGGACTGGCTCAGCAGGACATCCTCCCCTGCAGAGCCCAGCTCAGCACTGCATTCCAGGCTGTCAGAGGCCAGGGACTCCTCTGACCTGCCCTGGAGCTTGGATTTACTGCCCTGCAGCTCCATCTTGCTCTGCCGCCGCGTCACCCTGCGCTCGCACTTGGGAGTGTCCTTATTTTCCTCTCCAGATTTCTCTGCCTTAGCACTGGCCTTGCTGCCACTGCTGTTCTCCTGTGTGGCTGCCTCAGGAGCAGTCCCAGGCAGCTCCAGCACAGAGCTCAGGGGAGCTGGGCTGAAGGGCCTGCTCTCTGCAGTCCCAAATTTCTCCAGGGTGATGAAGGACTGGCGCCGGCTCACGGGCTGGGGGGTGCCAGAGATGATGTCACTGGAGGCTGAGCTGCTGGTGACATTTGAGGTGTCCTCCTTCTCTGCTGGGGCCTCCTGGGAAGCTGCTTCCACACAACTCGTCTCCATTGCCTCTCCAATGGATGATTCCTCTGGGATCATCTCAGCTGTCTCATTTTTGGCATCCCCCTCGCTGCTGCAGGCCGGGCTCTCCTCTGAGTGACATCCTTCACTCCCCACCTTCTCCTCCTGTCCCGAGGTATCAACAGCAAAATGTTTGTCCTAGGAATCAAATGGAACAGTTGTGCTTACCTTATGAATACAATCTAACAGTGCAATAGAAAATAAAACACCCACAAGGTTTTTCTGATCACCCTGGCAAGGTTTTTCTAACCAAATGATTTGTTATCTATGGGTAGTTAGAAACAACACTTTTTTTTTTTTCAAAGCCATTTAATTCCAAAGCAAAGAACTCCAAAAATGTTTGAAGTTTTGCTGTATTTTACCTGGTCTGACCAGCACTACAGTTAGCACAGCAGCTGTTCAGGAACTCCCCCCCAGAAGGGATTTAGGGTTTACAACCTTTATCCCAATAAAATATTGTGGCAGCACAGGGACATGAGTGATGAGAAACTGCTCACATAAAACCTCCCATTGTGAATTCAAACACCCAATGACCGGGCCTGTCAGGAATAAAGGATATAAAGCAGAACACAGCACTGCAGTGGTGTTAAATTTTCTCTCACTTGGTGCTGAGAATGGAAAACAAACCCCAAATCCTCTCATGTTACAGCAGAAACTCTCATTTTAACACATCAGACAATGGGAAATTACCTGAGCTTGGTCTGCAGGCTCTTCTTTGGCATTTTCCACTAAAGGTGGCACCTCCCTAGAAGAGAATTACTGAAATCAGGCTTGCTGCCAAAGGAGACACCTTCAGTGAGCACAACTGGGCACTCCTGACTTACAGAGAATCCTCCTGGCTCTGGGTGTACTGGGAAAATGAGCTGGCGTCCTGGGAGGCATCCAGGGTGTTGTACATGGCAGGAATATCAGCTCTGGAACACAGCAGCAATGGCAGTCAGACTCCTCTCTGCAATTATCAGCTCCTCATTTCATGGCCATGATTTTTCAGCTGTATTTTTTTTTTATTTTTGGGGGATAAAAGGTCTCACTGGGATCCCACTCTGCAAAGAATCCACCACAACCCAGAGGAGTTCCTGCCACAAGTACTGCTCACCCTGCTTCTGCTGCCTAAGCACTCCAATGTTAGCTTCTCACTTTGAAAAGATCATTCCAAAGATTCTTTTGCAAAAAAGACGAGTCTTGGGAATATCCTAATTCCTGACTGACTCAAGAAATCCCTTCCTCAGATTGTTTTACACAATCCTTTCATTTCCATGACTTATGAAAAAAGACTTTTATTTCACACTGTGATTCACAAAGTAAAAATCTAAACTCAAATTCCCAAACTCTCACTGGAGAGAGTGCATTTAACCAGAAGAGGAAATGCAATTGCAAGGATAATTTGGTTGCTTTAAAACAGCAAAGCAAAGAACTCTCTTAGCTTTAAACTCAGTAACTCGGATGGAAGAACAAGACTCAATCACCTGTGGTGGTGTGAGAAACAGGAACTGAAGTTAAGTCAAGCTCAAGGAATGACATTTCACAGGAAGTTTAAAACAATAAATGACAAACCTCTTTGACCTAAGCACTTCTTTCTGATGTTCTGTCAATATTCTTGGTTTTGTTTCTGGAGGAATAAACACAAAATCAACAGATTTCTCCTCTTCCAGAAGCGTCTCACTTGTTGTCTTAGGAGATGAAAATTCTAGTTTTAACTGCAGAAAGATAAAAACCCAAATCCTGGGTTAGGAACGAGAGAGGAACTGAACATCAGGAATTCCTGAGGGACACAATTCCCTCTCTGGGAGGGATCTGCCCAGCCCAAAACCCACCAAACCCCAAATCTGCCACAACCTCCAGCCAGAGCGAGGACTGAGGGTTTTTTTACCACCCTCACACCCAGAGAATTCTGACAGGAATTTTAAATCAGACTGTGCTGGGCAGCCTAAGCTGGAAAAAAAAAATATTTCAGCACCACCAAAGTGCAGATTTTGTCCTGAAGATGCTGGGTTTGATCCCAGGACAGCTTTACCTTGGCAGGGGTTGCTTGCACATTGCTGGACTTGTCTTTGCCATTATTTTTTGGTTCACTTGTCTGTGCTAGTGTTGAATCTCGTTTCTGGCCCACCTTCACATCCATCCCACTGATCTTTGCATCCAGCTGGGAATTCTCCATCTATTGAGACAGAACCACACTGAATGCACTGTGGGAAGGAACTCCAAGCTCACAAACCACCCTGTGGTAATTTCTAGAATAAAACCATCTCACACTCAGAAATTTCCTCTAAATGACATAGAGGACAACTTCAAGATTATTTCAAATACATTCCTAGAACCCAAAATTTACAATGCAGGAAGTGTAAGAACCACCTGAGCCTTCTGACAGTGTTAATCCAGCAGAGTTTATCACTCTAAACATGAAACCACTGCAGATCAATCTGATTAAAAATCCCAACTGACTTTTCACTCCCTGCTGAACAAATTCCCGTGAAATCCCTACAAAATATTCACCATGTCAGAGAAGGGGCCACTGCACTCCTCAGACATCTCAATGCTTTCAAAACCAGGCAGCAGCAGAGGGATTTTCTTTTTGGCTTGGCTTAACACAGACCTAATCCACCAAAAAAAAAAAAAAAACAAAAAAACAAAAAAACCAAAAAAAGAATTTCAGATTGACAAAAGGAGAAAAAGCTCCAATAAGGAATCAGAACACCTTGTGAGCTCTTCCTGGGAAGGTGTGCAGAATAAAAATGAGTTTCTTACTTGAGTTCCTCAGGGTAGGTGAGTGAGGAGGCCTTGGCAAAGGTGCAGTTCCAGAGCTGGGCGCTCTGCTGCCGCAGCTGCTTGTTCCTGTGCTGGAAGGCCACGCAGAGCACGGGGCTGAGCTGCTGCAGCAGCTC
>PYHW01009203.1:30985-42023 GCA_013186435.1 Turdus rufiventris | reverse complement strand
GGAGAGCCCAGCACTCCAAACTCCGCACTTTGGAAAAGCTGGAGGGCACTGAACTCCTTGGGTGGCTTTTTCCCAGCACAATCCAGAATCGCCAAGGCTGGAAGAGACCTTTGGGATCATGATAAAAACACAGGAAGAGTCTGGAGTGCAGGGAACAGGGAAAATCCCTGAATCTCCAGGAGCTGCCTGTCCAGGATCTTTCTTTGGGATTCTTTGAACCTTGGGAAAACTCAAATGTTATTTCATCACCCTGGGCACTGATACGGTAGTGGTGAAATCTGTCCTTGGTCAGAGGAGGCTTCATGGAAACCAAGCACCAAAATCATCTGATTTGCAGTTTTGGGTTAAATTCCTCCTGAATTTAGATGGATTTGGGATAACACACTGGGATTAAGCTCAGCAGTATTTTCTAAAATGTCCCTTCATGTTTGCAACTCTGATTTAAAAGAATATTCACAGTTTTGGATAAAACCTCTCCCTGTGCCACGTGCTGCTCCTCCAGATCAGCACCAGGCTCCTTCACTCCTCATTTCCTGTGCTATTCCAAAGTTTGTAGTTGAACCCAAGGATTCTCCACAAGGAAAATCCAAATTTTACCTTATGGGACTGATATGATGGCAGAGAAATCTGTCCTTGTCCAAGGTCAGCTCAAGGGCAGAACCTCCAGCTCCACAAAACCAAGCGCACACATTGATGTGTTTGCAGTTTTGGGTTAAATTCCTCCTGAATCCCAGCGAGGTGAATTTGTGATAACACCCTGGCATTGACCTCAGCAGAATTTTCTAAAATGTCCCTTCATTTCTGCAACTCTCATTTCCTACCCCTGCCCATGGATTTTCTCTCCTCCCTCCCACTGTCTGCTCCAGCTGCTGAGGAAATGAACTTTCTGTTTTTACTAATGACTCAAGATTTGATCAGGGCTTTTTTGGTGCCGTTAATTCATTTATTTTAGTGGGGTGTGTGAGATGTCTGTCACTCATTTCCTAACTTCTCCCCCATGGAATTCCAGGATTGCAGCATCCAGCGTGGCTCCTGGCGTTGCCTCCCAATCCTGGAAATTCCTGCTTGCACAACTTGTCTGCAAATGGGTTCATAAAGTCTGGATTATCCCATTTCTTCTGAAATAAAGTTTGGGATTTCTCCTCTAAGTGGTCCCAAGCAGCATCTCCCCTGAGGAATGTCCTGCTGGGGGTCTGGGTATCCAGAGGAGGCAATCCCAGCTCTCCAGCCTGATGGAAACACTGATAAATTATTTGTAACTCACACTTTCCTCTTCTAACCATCCTGTGGTTTGGATATTTCTTTATTTCCTGTGCCTGTGAGCCACTGTCTCCTTCCCAGATTATCCTGGTGTGCGTGGGTTTTTTATGGAGCTGGAACCCTCCTTCCTTTCCTTTTTTTTTAAAGTCTATTTTCTCTCTAATCTTCCTGATTATAAAATAAAATGGAATATCCTATCCCATGGTAACATCACTCCATTAAAGCAATTTCTACATGACCTCAACCTCCTTTTTACACATTTATTAAAATCCCCCTTTGCTTTGTTCACACGCTTGGCAGATTGTGACTGATCACATTTGATTTTTATAACATTAATTTGCCTTTATTTTTCATGCTCTGCCTGTGCTTCTCTTCATCTGCCACACTTCACTCCTAAATAACGATTCCAAAGGCAAACCAATCCCCTCCAGTGAGATTAATTCCATTGTACAAATACATCCACGGACTCGAGTCCTTTTAAATCAACACCACATCCAAAGTGTCAAAAATGGATCAAAATAACCCAGCTAATTGCTCTTAAACATTCCCAGTCACTCCAAGCCTTCAGCAGCTTGTGAGTAGAAAACACAAATTCCCTGTTATTTACAATAGAATTAATTAATATTCCTCTGATATTTATCTTGCCCAAGAGTAAATATTATTAAACGCCACTCCAGGCGCTGTGGAAAAAAAAATATCACTGGGATAAGAAATGGAAAATTATATTTCTTGCCATTTGAAGATGAAAAGGTGAAACAAGAATTCTTGCAGCTCTCACAAAATAAGTGAAACAGATTTCTCAGGGTGAGGAGTTTTTAAAGAGCACCAAAGTGCCCTAGTGGGGTAGAATTTCTGCATTTAAATATGGATATCCACGAGTTTACAATTTTAGGCAAACTTTGCACTGTCACTGACCCAAAGTGGCCGATTCAGGTGACAAATTGGGATTTGCGTCTGAGCCAAAAGCAGGATGGAACTCCAACCTGAATTCAGGACCCTGGAATGAGAGGATCTTTAAGGTCTCTTCCAACCCAAGCCTTTCTATGATTCCATAACCTCAAAATACTCAAATTCAACCTCAGAAAAACTGATAACCAAAGTTTTCCTTGATATCACTGCCACAATGGATTCCCCTCATGAAAATTAGGCTTTTTTTTGTTTCATTCTGTTTTATTCTAGTTTTCCTATTTCTTTTTTTCCATGTTCTTGCTTCCATCCTGGTGGAATGTGTGGAGTTTGATACCCAGTGGTTTGCAGATCCAGGTCTTCTCCAGGAATCCCAGCCCAACCTGAACAGATTTTCAAAGCTCCCAAGCTGGCAATGCCATTCCAGAAACTTCTCCCTCATCCCTCTATAGCAGCAGCTGCATCCCATTAAAGAAATCTATATCCTGAATTTAAAGCAGGGTGATGGAAGCAGAATGAATCATTTTTCCCCAAAAGCTGATGATACAAATTTATCAAAATTTGCTGTGGAATATCCGAGGCTTTGAGGCAGGACCCTTCCTGCCTGCACACTCATCCTGGGAAAGGTAATTCCTGAGGAATTCAATACATTTTCTTTCTTTCCATAACTGCTTTTTATCCAATTTTAAAAACATTTTCTCCACCCTAAAACCTACTCAGTTTTGTGTTTATTAAATAATAAAACCACAAATTCATTCAGTGATTTTAAGGCTGTGAATAACATCAAGTAGATACTTAATGTTGAATTAAGGTGAAACTTGTCAGATTTAAACCAGAAAATTAAAAATTAAGGATTAGGAGCCACTTCTTTTAGAAGAATACAGCAAAATGACTTCAGCCAGAATCAGTAAATTCATCAAAAACAGGGTTTAAAGAAATCCTGTAAAAACGAAACAGTTTTTAGTAATTGGTAACACTTGGAAATGAGCTGGGCTGAGATTGTTGGGTTTTTATCCTCAGGAGGTGCTTTATGTACAAGAGTGAAGGCAGACATTGAAATATGAACGCATCCAAAACAATTCAGCTCTGGGGTATTTTGGGGAAAAAAATGAAAAAATTAAAAGATAAAGGGAAAGGAGAAGGAAAAGGGAAAGAGGAAAAGGGAAAAAGCAAAAGGGGAAAGGCAAAGGAAAAAGGAAAAGGAAGATATGCAAAAGGAGGAGGAAAAGGGAAAAGGGAAGGAAAAGAGAAAGGGAAAAAGGGAAAGATAAAGGAAAAAGGAAACAGGAGATATGCAAAAGGATGGGAGATGGGGACTGGGAGATGAGTTCTGGAGTGTCAGGATGTAGGGATGAGATCCCAGGGTTTGTCAGGATTGAGGAGTGGGATGAACTAAAGCAGGATGTTAATAAACCCAGCCCAGCACACTCAGCTCTCATTAACAGCTTCTCAGAAATGACATTTCCTCACCACTCACGAGTTTTCGCAGGAATGTGACAAGGCCAAAGCCCCAGAACATTGGGATCACTCTCCTTCCTAGAAATATCTACATAGGCAATTCCCACGTAGAAGTTTTAACCCGCACGTATTCACTTTTTAATTCATCTCAGCTGCACCATGGCTTTCTTTTTAAGACTTTCTCTTGGCTTGACACTCAGTGTTTCTTTCAAGAAGAATGAATTGTATAAAATAATTCTGGGGAATCAAGAAAAAAAGAGGGAAAATGTCACAATTTATTTCAAAAAATAATTTCTAGAGACTGAAGCACTGATCTAAATATTACCAAAAAGACTATCTTGGTAGTTTTCATTTGGAGTTATATTCTTTCCAAAATCCTGATTACAGAGTTTGGCATGAAACAGAAAAGGTGTTTTGTTTGGTTTTTTTAATAAGGTCATGGAACTCCAGAGTGGTTTGGGTTGGAAGGGACATCAAAGACCATGGCAGGGACACCTCCCACTGTTCCAGGCTGCTCCAAGACTGGTCCAGCCTGGCCTTGGACACTTCAGGGATCCAGGGGCAGCCACAGCTGCTCTGGGAATCCTGTGCCAGCCCTTCCTCACCTTCCCAGCCAGGAATTCCATCCCAATCTCCCAATCTCCCATCCATCCCTGCCCTCTGGCAGTGGGAAGCCATTCCCTGTGTCCCACAGAATAATACTTTTGTCAGGCACATCTCCACACCTTCTCTCCCGCTTTCCCTGCCCTCCCATTTCCATCTTCTCAGCACAAAATGGGCCGCACTTGGAATTTGTTCTGCTTCAAGAAGCCACTGATCCTCCCTGCAGCACCAGCAGTGCCATTTGCAATGAGTTTAATTTCTTCATTTCATTAACATGCAGTGATTTTCCAAAGAGCAGGAGTGGGATTCAGGCCTGCCAATGTGCATCTCAGATGATTCCTTCTGCATTGTTGGCTTTCAGCAGCCGTGCTGGGATTAATTCCTAACCCAGGGCATTGCCTCATAGCGCTGCTTCCCAGGACACACAGCCCAGGGAAGCTGGAACATCCCCAATTCCTGCTGGACACATTTCAGAATCCTTCCTGGGAAAGACAGAGATTGAGAGAGAACATTCATTTGATCCTTGTCTTGTGTTGGGAGGGCAATTGCACATTTATGTGAAGCAGGTATTTGGCATCAAACTCAGGGTGCTGGATGTTCCTTGTCAGGTCTGTTTTCCTCCTTTGCCTTGCTGGAAAAAAAAAAAAAGGTTGAAAAAAGGATTGGGTTTGTTCTGCCTACGATACTGACCCCTTAAAATTGGAATTTGGAAGCCATGTCACCCTGAACTGATTTATCCTTCACCCTCACTGAGCTGACCCTGCTGCACATCACCCCCTGGGACAGCCCAGGATGAGCTGGAGAGGACAAATGAGGCAGCTAAACCCAGCTTTATTCTGGGTTAATCTTGAACCTGGTTCATTCCCCAGCCTGGATTTGCTGCATGAATACTCAGGAAAATCAGGGAATTAAAGGATAGGAAACCTCTTGAGGAATTCACGTGTTCTTACAGTTTTGTTGACATCAAGGACTGGTAACTCCAGATTTTGGTGCCTCAGCAGTGAGATCCAGAACTCTTATTCTGATGGATTTTGAGGCTGCTTTTTGAAGTCTAAGTTATCACTAGAGATCCAGAGAAAACAATAAATGTAAGATCCCAATCTGCTCCTCAGTACTGGCACAGCACCAAGGCCAGAAAGGTTTCTTCGTTTGCCTGAAGTGTGTAGGGTTTTTTCCTCAGGAATTCAGTAGGGATTCCTGAGGAGGGGAGGAGCAGTCACCATGATTTATTTCCTTTTTCTCAGGTACTAATAAACTACAAAAGCACAGCCCATTTTCCAGACTCTGGCAATCCTGGAGATGAGAAGACACCATTAGGCTTCTAATTTCTATTCACTTCCTTCTTGGAATCTGTTGTAACTTTAAAAGAACACAAACGTTCTCCCTCTGAAGGTAATGCCACGAAACTCTTAACTGAGCTATGGCCAAACAGTTTTTGTACCAACAAAAGTTTCCTTATGGCTGTGAAACTTCCTTCAGCTTAATCAGAATATTTCCTACTGTAGATGAGTCCTAATAATGATTTTCTTTTCAAGTTTCCAGTTAAGCTTCCTGGGCTCATCCAGAGTTTTTCAGGCTCCTGAAGTGCAAGTTTGGAATCAATGCAGGCAGCTCAGAGAGTTGTAAAGTTTTCTATACTCCATGCTGTATTTTAGTCCTTGATTTTGCCCTTTAACTAAACTCCCCAGAGTTATGAAATCCACGCTTTCCCCTTTCCTCTGCTTCACACGTGGTTAACACCAGAAATCCACAACACCCAGAAATCCACTAAGACATCAACTCCAAGTGAACCCCATTTCCAAGTTAAGGAACTTGGCCCAGGATATCACCTCCAACAAATTCCCTGCACCAAACAAGCACAAACACATTGTTCAGCTCAAATCCCAGAGCTGGCTGTGTAACCAGGCTGACGTTGTTCATTCCCTGGAGTTCAGGGAAATAAAGCTCCTTCAGATCCCAACATGACCACGGTCACTGGAGAGCATCCCACCACTCTTGACATTTCAATGTGAAAATCTGTGACTTAGGTCATAACAGAACCACCTCCTCCTCCCTGGCTACTCCAGCAAACCTCTCCCTTTTACTCATTAGTAACCAACTTGGTGTTTATAAAGCAATAGTAAACATTGTCAGCCATTGTCAAGGCAGAAAATAATAACAAAAATAATAATAATAAACCCCCAAAGGCAGGGTCAGGGTTTCATCTACTTATCTGGAAAAACAGATAAGGACTTTTGAAGCTGCCTTAACAATCATGTTGTGGGTAAAACTCCCAGTGAATTCAGTGGCACGAGGTGATCACTGTCCAAGCAGGGGGAAATCCAAGATTCCCTTTGTGGAGCCAGGGAAAACAAAAATTCTGAACCCCTTAGTCTGGCTGCTCAAGCACAGAGCCCGACCAATTCCAGCACAGAGCTCCTCGAGTGTGCTCACAGAGCCCAACCAATTCCAGCACAGAGCTTCGCTGTTATCCAGCTCTGTCTGCTTTTTCTCCAAAAGTAGAGCCCCCATCTGCTAAGTGACAAAGGCAGCGTTTACACTTTCCCTGGCTATTTGGCATATTTTGAATTTTTGAGGATTAATGTCTTGAACACTCAGTGTTGTTTGACTGCAACTCATGCAAAATCTTTTGGCCAATGAGTGCAAGTCTGTTTGCAATTTTGAGGGGAGCGCTAAAAGATCCCTCAGCTTAGTCTGAAAGGAAACCTGTAACTAATATACTTCATTTTTCTTCTTGCTCTAGGATACGGACTCTTTTCTTTAATTATCTATGTGGAATCATGGGATGGTTTGGATTGGAAGGGACTCAAAATCTCAAATCCACCCCTGCCATGGGCAGGGACACCTCCCACTGTCCCAGGTTATTCCAACCTGGCCTTGGACACTTCCAGGGATCCAGGGGCAGCCAGGGCTGCTCTGGGAATTCCATCTCAGCCAGGAATTCCCAGTTCCCAATATCCCACTCAAATCTCCCCTTTCCCAGTGTGAGGCCATTCCCTGGGTCCTGTCCCTCCATCCCTTGTTCCCAGTCCCTCTCCAGCCTTTTCCCTCCCAGTGCTTTATCTTCCTCAAAATGATCAGCACTGAAATCAAAGTGGGTTTATTTTTCCCAGCAACCTCTTCAGAGGTCGCATTTTGGTGACAAGCTGACACTTTGTTCTCCAGAACTCCTCTATACATTAATTAATAAGATGCATCTCCATCTATACATAATTAATAAGATGCATCTCCATCCACAAGAGCTCTTTCTGTCCAGGATGCTTTTTGGTTTTTTCTTTCCTTCTTCTGTATCTCTCACCCCAATACAGGAGATTTTATTAATAAATCATCCAATCAACTAAAAACACAACTCTAGAACATTCTTCCTACAGCTATCAGAGCTCAATTCTAAAGTACAAAAGTAGTCCTTACACATAATTTATACATACAGTTCTATCTATTCACAGAAATGGTTCTGTTTTATCCAGAAATGCAAACAATGTTCTGCTACATTTTCATTATGTCTGGAGACGAGTTACTGAACTTTAAACCAGGCTTTAGGGCTTTTTGCTCTCTTAAGGCACTTGAAGTCTATTCCTACTTACTTAAAGATACTTCATATCTGCATGGCTGAATGTATCTTAATGTCTCTAAAAATCCCTGCGTTCTGTTCTCTCTCTGAGGGACTCAGGCTTTTATTTTATACACTGCAACACAGAAGGAAACCATATTCCTTATAATACAACACATAATCCCAGAGAATTACAAGGAAATAACTACACAAAGAAATTCAGCGCTGAATTCGTGTCACTTTATTTCATAGCTGGGCCCAGTCGGGACAGGTGAGCAGTGGCTCTGCTGTGAGGCGATGGCTTTTTCCCACAGAAAAGAAACTATATTTATTATAATGCAACACATAATCCCAGAGAATTACGATTAAATAAAAACATTTAAAAAAAAAAAAAAAAAATTTTGTCACTTTCTTTCACTATGGGTCCAGGCGGTACGGGTGAGCAGCAGCTCCACCGTGAGGCAATTCTTTTTCCCACAGAAAGCAACACATTTATTATAATACAACATGTAATCCCACAGAATTACGAGTGAATAAGCACACACACAATTCCTACAGAGTACGCTAAATTTGTGCAAATTTGATTTCAGAGATGGGCCCAGCCAGGACGGGCGAGCAGCAGCTCCACCGTGAGGCGACGGCTTTTTCCCACAGAAAAGAAACCACATTTATTATATAATACAACACGTTGTCCCACAGAATTACGAGTAAATAAAAAAAAAAAAAAGGTTTGGTCACTTTATTTCACAGCCGGGGCCAGGCGGAATGAGCAAGCAGCAGCTCCACCGTGAGGCGATGGCCTTTTCCCATAGAGGGAAACCCACACATAATCCCACAAAAAAAAAAAAAAAAAAGCTTTGTCACTTGATTCACTTGATTTCACAGAAACCATATTTATTATAATACAACACATAATCCCAGAGAGTTACAAATAAATAAACACACAAACAAATTCAGCAGAATTACATTTGTGTAAATTTGATTTCACTACGGGCCCAGGCTGGACAGGCAGCAGCGGCTCCCCCGTGAGGCGATGGCTTTTTCCCACAGAAGGAAACCCACACGTAATCCCACAGAATTACGAGTAAATAAACACACACAAAATAAGTTTTTGTCACTTGATTTCACTACAGGCCCAGGCGGGACAGGCAGCAGCGGCTCCCCCGTGAGGCCATGGCCGCGCTCCCCTCCGCCCTGAGGGCGCCGCTCCTTTCCCAGCGCTCCGCCCGCCGCCTCCTCCCGACATTTCCCCGTTTTTTCCACATTTGTGCCCGCGAGCCTCAGCAGGGCTGAGCTGAGGGGGTGACAGAGCCAGTAGCCAGCACCTCGTCCCTCACATCACACGGACACACCGAGATGGACGCGGGTGCCGAGGGCGTGAGGGGCTGCCCGGGCTCCGGCTCCTCCTCGCTTCACGTCCGGGAAGCGAAAGCGAAAGGCGGCGCCGGGAGGGCTCGGGAGGTGCCCGAGGAGCCGCCGGGAGGGCTCGGGAGGTGCCTCAGGAGCCGCCCGGAGCTGCTGCACCCCCGGGTGGTGCCCCCTGCCCGAGCTCCCTGCCCGTGTCCCCTGCCCGTGTCCCCTGCCCGTGTCCCCTGCCCGGGTCCGTCGGAAGGTGAGCGCTGAGGGAGCCCCTCGGGTGCCCCATGGCGGAGGAGTCGCGGGTAAACCAAGGGAAGCCATTGTTCGTTTATGCTTTCACTTTTATTTTTATTGTTTTTTTAATCCAGGAAACTGCACAGAAGTCTCTGAACTTCGGCTGCTCGGGACCCATAAGCTCAGTTTCAAGCCTCTTGAGTGACCCAGGTTCGGCGGTGTGGGCTCAGAACCAAGGTGAGGGTTCCCAGGTGAAAGGGTCAGAACTGCCAGGATGGGTCGGGAATTTGGGCTGTTCCTGCTGGGATCTCGTGCTCAGACCTGTGGAGAATCCACCCTAAAACTTCCAGGATCAAACCTGGCAGCCCCAGGTTGGCTTGGGAGCCTCTTTGGCATCTCCTCCTGGTCAGTGGCCTGGGAACTTCCCCGAGTTCCTTTTTATCTGTGTCCACAAGGTGTTGTGGCAAGGGATTCCAAATTTTAAATTATCTGCTGTGCCAAAGTGTTTCCATTTGTGTTAAGCAGGTTTCGCAGAATCCCAGCATGGTTTGGGTTGGAAGGGTTAAATCTCATCCCAATCCACCCCTGCCATGGCAGAGACACCTCCCATTATCCCAGGTTATTCCAGCCTGGCCTTGGACACTTCCAGGGATCTTGGGACAGCCACAGCTTCTCTGGGAATTCCAGCCCAGCCAGGAATTCCATCCCCAAAATCCCACCCATATCTCCCCTTTCCCAGTGTGCAGCCATTCCCTGTGTCCTGTCCCTGCATCCCTTCTCCCAAATCCCTCTCCAGCTCTCCTGGAGCCCCTTCGGGCCCTGGAAAGGGCTCTGAGCTCTCATTTCCTCCAGGTTCTCAAGCACAGAACACAGAAGCTGTTCCCAGCTGTGTAACAACACAAAAGTAACCTAAAGGTAAATACAGAGCTACCAGAGCAGCAAAGCTGAGTTGTGCACTGCAGAATTCCTCACATCTGTCTCTGCCTTTTATTTCCTAGTAAGGAAGGAGGCTTCAGATACCCAATATGTCTTTTTTTGCCTATGAAAGATACATTTATGTTGAAAAATTCTTTCAGCTCAGCACAACTTCTGGTATTCCTGATGTTCTATTGCATAAAAAATTCCCAGAGACAATACACGCAGTGTTGTCATTTTTTTTTTCCCTGTTCCCTCAGGTTTCCATGGATGTTACAAGCCCCCCATTATCTCTACAGGACAATGGTTTTGTAAGTATTTCAAAATTTTACTCCTCTGCCTGGGAGTAAAACCTGTGTTTGAATTTGTATCTCTGACTGAAGGTTGTGCTTGTCTCACCTTTTTCCACCCTTTAATACTTGGGGCATCCTTCATTTCCCCTCCTGTTTCCTGAGGGAGAATCCCATTCCCAAGGTTGTACAACACAGATCCTCTCAGAACTTTCTGTGCTGCCTCTCTTGCTCATTTGTGTTTGGGGAGGATTTAGAGGAATTTCCCTTTTCCTGGGATTCAGCTCCAGCAGTGCACATGTGGATGGGACTTTCCTTGGCATTCATTGTGTTTTCTTGGTTATTATTTTCCTTTTGTCAGGATGGAAACTGCTGTGTGAAACCATTTTTTTTTTTTTTAGTAAAATCCAGGCATCCTTTTTGTTATTATCTTCCAGCTGTTGGCATGTGCATCCTTTTTATT
>PYHW01009191.1:1250581-1266784 GCA_013186435.1 Turdus rufiventris | reverse complement strand
AAAAAAAGAAAAGAAAAAAAAAGACAAAAAAAAAGACAAAAAAGTAAGCTTCTGAAGCCTCCCAGTGTCTTTCTTCATCCTTTCTTCTCCCATGCACTTTCCTCATATCCTCAAGAGAGATCATGCTCACATTTAGTGTTCCTGAAACCGATTAACCTACAACTTTCCTGTGGCAACTCCTCTCAACCCACTCTTCTCAGAAAACAATTCAAGCTTTGAGTCTAAAGGGACTCAATGATTCTGCATCTAAAGCAATTTTAACATTCCCTATTTTCCCTTTCCTAGTAACAATCCTACTGGCAGATGAACAATTTCCCTGGTGATAAAATCACTACAATGGATATTTAGTTTTCAGGATTATGAGGATTCTTTGCTTGATTAATACTGCAATGAGAAAAGCTTGCATCTGTATCTGCCTTGGCCTGTTACAGTCATTTTTAAAGGTCACATTTTGCCCTTATGTATTCACATTCAACTACTACTAAAGGGAGAGCCTTAAAAATTTAACATTGCCAACACTGTGCATTTATGATTTATATACCAAATGCTTGGAAAATTCAACAGAAGCAAATGGAATTATGTCCTAAGGGTGACAACAGATTTTGGCCGTAAGATTTTTGCCAGAGGAAAAATACCATTGATGACTGCAATTTCAATTGTGTATTTAGTAGTACACATCTAAATTAAATGCATGAACAACCATCTATTTTTTGATACAAAGAATCACTTTTAAGAGACAATAAAAAACAGTTGTTTTAAAGCCAAGGTCCTCTGAGATATATATTCTTAGTGCTTGCTAATTGCAACAACCGTGATGATAAAACACAATTCAGTATACTGTAGTAACTGATGGACTGTTGCACAGCATGTAGTGATTTCAGATATCAATTCTTTGAGAAATCTTAGGAACACGCTGCATAGAAAAGATATTAAAAATCTGTTAAATGTGAGAAACAGCTAGAATACTCTAAAATATGCAAAGGCTGCAATTGCAGAACAAAAAGGTATAAAACTCTCCTAGTCCCAGCCCCACAGAGATAAATGACAGAAATGTTAAAGAAGCAAACCAGCCTCCTACTGGCCAGCAGGGAGATACAGGGAAATGAAAATATATTTTAACATTGGCATAACATCACTGGAAAGTAGCTCCAAAGTGATGGTGGAACCAATAATGTGTGAGGTGAAATGACTAATGGCAGTAAAACAGTGAACAAGTTCCAGAATCAATTTACCAAGCACCACAAAGAGATATATAATTAGAAATAATGAAGACTTGCCAATACAGTTGTTGATGCAAAAAATTAAGTAAGGGAATACTTAAAAAAATTAATAACCAAATCACGAGATTTGGATGACATGCGTATATGGGTCTTCAGGGAATCAGTGGACTACTGCAATTATTTCTGAGAATTCATGTACAATCAGGTAGGCACCAGAGGACCAGGGTGGGGATGAGAAGAAAAAAAAATTCTAATTTGAGAAAAGGAGGATTAACTGAAACTAGCTACCACACATAAAATTCATGTCTGAATACCAGCAAAGAAAGAGATCAACATTATAAAAAAATCACAAGCACCTTTAGGATAACAGCAGACACAACAACCTCAAATTTGACAAGAACAGATAAAACCCAAACTTTATTGAGTAACAAAAATCAGCAGGTGAGAGACTTATCCACTGCTGTGTTTTCCACATAGGTCAACCTGGCAACCTTGAGGCAGTGGGAACCACTATAATCACTTAAAATGGATGATGACCTTCACTGCTTCAATGGGTTGCGGTCCCTTGCAAATCAGTTGCTTTATGCCAGTCAAAGGGCCCCCAAATACTTGATATTGATGGTAATGCAGGTCCCAAATGTGTGCTGCCATGCCTGTGCTGTCTCTAACTGCCAGCAGCATGTCCACCAGCAGCTGCAGTAGACATCACATCTCTGCAGGGTCCATACCTCATCATCTCATCTCATCTCATCTCATCTCATCTCATCTCATCTCATCTCAAACTCATCATCCCATCCCATCCCATCCCATCCCATCCCATCCCAATCTCATAGATGCAAAGTTATGCCTATTGTACATTATCTCAGACTCCAGGAAATGGGTGCTGGCACACTTTTGGAGAAGTGATTCAAGCATTTGAGAAGAAAAATAATAAGTAGTAATATGGGGTTGAAAATACACCTATGAAGTCCCAGAGGGGCTGGTCTTTTAAATACAGTTATTAGTAATCTGAAAGAATATTGAGAGTATAGATACTGAATATAGGAATACTATATTGAATAGGAGATAGTGCAAACATAAGAAGGAACAGAAACAAAAACTGAAAAGGCAGCCTAAATGGGTAGGAAAAATAGGGAAGAGGAAAAACAAAGATTGAAACTGGGAATGGTGCATACAGGGGTGGTCATGCAATATGACTGTGCAAATGATCCTGATGGCCATTTGCACACAAGCATGCAAAGGCACTTTCTCTGTTTTCCCTTTCCACTTTCACTCAGGAAAAGCAGCTCTTCATCTAGCAAGGCTGACAAACTCCTCCATCTGAAAGCAGAGTGTCTGGAGAGAGAAGAGCTTTGCAATCACCATAATTCACTCTTGCAGTGTGATTACTGGCTGCGTAGGACAAAGGTGCCCTCCTACAGTGCCTGCCCACTGTGTCAGACAAAAGCATTCTCCCGCAGTGCTCAGAAGATGCACAGCACAATGGTGGCTCCCCACCGCGTTTACAAGATGTGTGGGACAAAGTTTTCCTGTGCTGTACAGGAACTGTGAGAGATCTTCATACATGCCTTAGCGCTGAAATGTTTCTGCAGAGAAAAGTTTCCCGTGTTGAAAAGTTTCTCCACAGATACTAGCCAGACTGACCTTAGGTCTGCTGCTCTAAGTGACAGCTCATCTCTAAAGAGCGTGGGCTTCAAAATGAACTAAGGATGTTCCACGCCTTGGGGTTTAGTCCCTATTGGGATGGAGAATTCTGCTGCTCTTCAACAACATCTTGCTCAGCAGAGAATTTGTGATCATGATCTACACTGAGACCCTGTCATGCTGCAAAATGCCAATGTGAGTAGCTTAGCCATCTTGTCTGTAGACAGTGGCAGAGATTGCTTTTACATTTATGAATCAAGCGACATATCTAAAAGGCACTCAATCTTATCAGAACTTGATTTAAATGGTTTAGAGGTTGAAATACAGGCTTTTGTGGGCATTTGCAGGAACAGAAACCCTTTAAACGTTATTAAATGTGAAAAGCAACATCATTTCTCCTTTACATAAACTAACAGATAAGCGAACTCCATCTGACTGGTAGACAAGTGTGACAGACCTTTCAGAAAGGATTTTTTTCTCCTGAAAGTTGTGAATCAATGGACATTTCTATCTTTCTTCCTCACATTATCCACATACACATTGAAGAACTTCTTTAATTCTTAGGTATTCAGTTCTGCAATACTGTGTAGCAATTTAATAACACTGTCCAAATATGCACTTAGGTGTGAATAAGAGATGCTTCCTGCCTGTCCTATACACATCTTTCTGTAAGCAAACAAATTACTTCTGTATCATAAAGCTATTTCTGAACAGGAATTTAACTTTTTTTACTCTTGAGTGCATCAGATATTATCAAGTATGACAGAACTACTTTTAATCCATAAGGTTTCTCTACTTACAATTCTTCTACCGTGTTGATCTGCATGGGAAGAAATTGCTGTGTCTTTTGTGACTGTTTTGGTCAACTTACATAAACATCCAGGTCTCAAACTCCAAAACAGAAGAAGCTTTCAGATCATCCCCAGTAAAGCTAACAAAAAACGAGATTAAAGACTAGGAAAATGAGAGCTTCAGAAAAAATTGTGAATGAGTCCATAAGCTCAAGAACTTTGAGACCAAATGACCTAGGAGTTTTTGCATATGTACTTCTAGAAGTCACAATGGTTAAAAAAGGTTAACATTTAAGGCAAAATTAAGAGATAATCTAAGTAACTAATAAAATGAAAGCAGTAATTTCTGAGGGGACATAAAAAAACCCAATCCCAAACTTTGAAGTGTTTACTTTGGCTAAGAAATACTAACTTATGTAGTCATGGACATGATAATAATCTGAAAGTAACTGTGTAGGGAAATGAATTATTTTGAGAAGCCAAGAAGGAAGAAACAGAACAATTTGAAGAAGTGAAATACAGCTTATTAAGTGGGCTTAGATACAAAATAGACTGGTTAAGACTCAATATGCATATAAGAAAAATCATAGCAGTGCTGGAAACTGAAGACTTTTAAAATTAGTTATTAGTTATTTACTTAGTTATCTACTTTGACATAAAGCAGTTCTTATTTTGTTGGACGTGTATTATTGATAATAGTTCTTAGTAGTGTCCTGGTTTACGGAACGGTATTGCCAGAAAAGAAAAAAAAGCAAGAACTTTTTCCCAAAATGGAGAGTGAAAATTCCCTCCCTCCCAGTTTAATTTGGAAATTAAGGGTTTCTCAGGCAAAAGGTATGGATTTAGGAATAACAGTTCTTTACTGATATATTTACAAGACAAAGCAAGAACTACATAAGCTATGAAAAAAAAAAAAAATCAGTGACAAAACTGAACGAAACTCAGTCTCAGTCTTATGTCTAGTCAGACGCTCTTTCCCCTCTGCACGGTCCGGTAGAGCAGGGGAGTGGCCTTCTCTCTTCTCTCAGTTGTGGCAACTGCAGGAGCAGGCAGGCGGCAGCAGCAGGGGGGTTCCAGGTGGGAGAAGGGTGAAGGAAAAGAAACCTCCGCTCACCGTTTGCGTCCTGGCTCTCAGTGCTGTTCTCAGAAGCAGGAAGTTGTAGCAGTGTCAGAGTGCAGGGCTTGGTTGTACCACGGAGAAAAGGAACTCTCTCCTCCGTAGAGCACAAGTGGCCCCTCGCAAGGACAAAGCAACTTGCAGCTATTCATCCCCACTCCCTCTTTTGTCTTGAGTAATTAGAAACCAGGGAGTTGCCCAGCCAGGTTCCTTTAACATGCTCATGGGAAAAATTTTCTCCACCGAGGGAAAGAGTAAAAACTCCCCCAAGCCCCAACAAGCGGGCAGAGCAACAAGCATCCCACCAACACAGAAAAAATCACCTCTGAACTCCCATACTTGCAATTGACTTTTCTTCCACTTCTTGTTTACAACACACCAACTTCCCACAAGAAGCAAGTGGTTAAAAAAGAGTAAAAAAAAAAAAAAGTAAATTCCCCTTGCCCTCTGAGCAACAACATGCAAAGCTTCACACAAAGGCAAGCAAGGTCTGCTAAGAAGAAAAGAGACAGGAGTCTAACATGGCCGTCATTATTTTCCACTACTCTTCATTTAATATCAAGGGCAGTCCCATGAGTACAGGTCATTTGTTTGCTCCTCTACGTGTGAACTGGTCTAATAAGTGAAACTTGTGAGATTGTTCTCTCCTGAGCCCAGGTTACCAAAAGTTAGGTGATTTGTCACCAAAGTCAAGCAATTTTATTTTGGGCATATATTAAAAAAGGTTAAAACTGTTGTTTTTGTTTTGTTTTGTTGCCTGAACAGCACTCTCAGAGGCAGCAATTTCCAATGCAACAAATTTTTGCAGAAGAGCAAGATATTTCCTTTAAGATGGGATCCAGTAAAGATGCAGGCAGTATTATGCAACCATAGATTTAAAAACCCATGTCAAAATGGTGTAGACAAGTAGGTAGGGTTTGAAATTATATTTATATTGATATATGTGTTCACCTCTCTATTGCTATCTTTATCCATATCTCTATACAATTTCCATACATCTCCAGCTATATGTATGTGTATCAACAACACTGTCTGTCTATCTATCTATCTATCTATCTATCTATCTATCTATCTATCTATCTATCTATCTATCATCTCTGTAATTCCACCCTTACCTGTATGTAAAGACAAGTATAAAAATTTCTTACCTGACAAATGCAAGGTAGGATACTCAGCTTACATCTTACAAAGATATTTTGGGGCTAAGAACATACCTATGGAAGGTGCAGGATCTCATCAATGGAAATTAAGAACAGGTTAGACAACCATCTCTTAGGATAGTATGGGTGTAGCTGACCTCAACCTTGGCAATATGGACAAATTAAATAACTTCATGAGTTTCTTTCTATTAGCCCTATCTTTTCAGTGACTTTATTTGACTTATTTAAGCAACATCTAAATTAGCAAGGTACTTCACAGTAGCTCTGAAGCATTTGAATAATATACATTAGTGAGATAATTTTTTAAATGCACATGCATTTTTTCTACCATGAATTAAGAAAGAAAATCTATACAAAATTGCTTGCAAGAGCTATACAAATAAAGTATACAGATTCGAAAACAACTATTTTCTCACCTTGGAAAAAGGAAATTCAGCTTTTAAATAGAGGAAGTTTTGACCTGCTCAAAACTTAACACTTCATGAGAGAACTTAAAACCACAAGACTTCTTGAGTGAGACCACTGAAATCCAAGTATTCAAGCCTCACAGCTTCCACAGGTTATAAACCTGAAAAATACTAATTTACCTGACAGATCTTAACATGCTGCAGCATAATGCAAACCATCAGTTATACCCCCTTCTCTCACTGCTATGCAGACATGTCTAACAGAGTTTTTTAAGGGAGAAGTCATGATTGTGCTTTTGCAAACTGAGTGGCTCAGCCAAGATAAGGAACGGACCTGAGCTCTGCTGAGCCCACAGTATGAGCTCTGTTGATGCAGCAATGCCACTGATGCTAACAAGCATGCAGGTTTTGTAAAACGTATTTAAATTAATTTAAAACATTGGGCAGCAATTCCTGCAAATTACTTTAATCTGAAATACTCGAGGGCTGATTTTTAAATCTGCGTTTATTCCAAAATCCCACAGCTTTTTACTGCCTATGGGGCAGAGACCTGTAGAGTACACACTCTATTATCTTGTGAGGACACTACTAATATAAGAAATACATCAGTGATACCTGGACAAGGGAAAAAACCAGCTGCTTAGAAAATAGCTCCTCTTTGTAATGATATTTTATGATTATTTGTTTCTAAATAGTAATTATGCCATCCAACATCTGGATGTACCAGCAGTATAAGCATAAACTAACCAGTTTTGGCACTTTCCAAAAACATAGCAGCCAATGCAACACCATAGAAATGGCAATGTTGGCACCAAAGAGCAGCTAGGAAAGGCGGCAGTGCTTTAAAATAACATGTTACATGACAGTAGAGATACCTCATCCACTAAAGACATAAAAATGTTCTTAATCACTAGCAGGATAAGCACATACTGCTTGCCAATTTGTGAAATCTTGAACCCAAGAACAAATTGCGCTAAAGGAATTTTAAAATAAAGCAGTAGAATGTAATTTGCTCTTCTTTCACATCAGAAGCAGAGCTTGAAGACTGGTGTGGATGCCGACATAGGCAGGTATGGAAATAAAGGTCTTTCAAGGGACAGAAATGAAACTATATCTAAAGAACAAGCTGCTATGAGAACATGCATGGGCATGAAACACATCAAACACCTAATTTGTTTTTATGATCTTAGTGAGAATCTGAATTCATACCTTGCACGCCTTTAATGAATACACTAGCTCTCCCTTTCCACAGCAGAAAATGTTTATAATCTTCTGCATAAGAAACCCTTCAAGAGGAATTTTTCTGCCAAATTTTTTACTTTGATTGTAGTGTCCTGTTGTATCTGTAGACAAAACACTACAGTCAACACAAGTCCAGAGTATTTTCATAGGTACAATGATATTCACTAATCCCTCTGCTTAATCTTGGGACTACTGCCTCTGGCTGGCTCCAACCCAACCCAACTAGCTCAACCTAAAATAAGCTAAACTAAGCTAAAATAAGTTAACCTAACCTAACTCAACACAATTCAACTCCTCCAAGGTGCTGTTGGCAGTATTCATCCTCTCCCTGGTCCTGGAGCAGTTACAGAAAAGGCACTTTACCTTGATCTTTCTTCAGAGGTTAATCTTGTGAAGGGTAAGATGATAAAATCTCAAGAATACAAGTGCCACCTCTAGAGTGCCAGTTTTGATCCTGTGGGGAACCTAACTTCATCTGAACCTGGTCCTCCCCTTCTGATGGCTCCTCCTGCAGCATGGTGGAAATGGAGTTCGCAAATGCTAGGCTATGATGGGGCTGTTGACCTGCTTTCCTGCTTTTGCTGGTCACCAACTTCCCGAGCCACCACCTACCACAAAGGATTCATCTCCTTACATCAAGAGAGGTGAAACTCAAGAGCCTAAATCGAAGTGATCCTGAAAATTAAGATCCAATTTATCTAAATTCAGTTACTCACCACACCCTGAGGTGTCTAATCTCCACAAACACCTCAACTCCTGACCTTAAAGTTGGCACCTTATAATTGTATCACTTCTGTGGTGCTCAGAAACACATCAGACTATGCAGTGAAAATACTCCAAAGGGTCTCAGACAAATATAGTATTTCTGTGTCCCCCTCTACCCCTGCCCCATAAATGCTAAGTAGGTGCCCAAGCAGGAATGTCCTCTTATCTCCCTCCTAAGGCTTCTTTTCACATGAAACTCTTGCTCCTCCTTGCCTGTTTGTCATCCACCTGGGACACCTGTTTCTCCAGAATACCTATTTCTCCAGGAAATCCAATTCTGAATTCCTCTTCTACAACTTGCTCACCTGGTAGCTCTTCTTGAACTCATGCTCAGTGCCTGGCCTTGATGTTATTCCATCGCATCCATAGACTGATCCCAGCTGTCCTGTTCTTGTAGAGCATCAGTTTCTGCCTTTTTCTGACTTCACTTCGGCCATTTCAGGAAGACCTCCTCTATCTTATTGCTAGTACACCCAGCCAATTTCCCCTCACAAACCCCTCTGTCTTCCAAGTTGCTGGCATCAAGCACATCTTCCTTCTCCATGTTTTCCTCTTTCTTAACAGTAAAAGAAAGTCCCAGGTCTGACTGGCAAGTCAGACAAGTATTTGGCAAGTATTTTAAAAAGCTGAACACAGGATGTACCTACCATCCAGATGTAGTGGTGAGGGTATAAAAAGAAAATGTGTGAAAATGTAGTTGCCCTATTCTGCAGGATCAGATAAATGAGATATTTATCTCCTAGATGAGAATGATGGTTTCATAGGAAATTCACAGCATTTTCCTAGTGACTTAATGGAAAGGAAACATATCTGAGTTTGTAAAATGCCATGGGAAATGTAGCTGGGCCACCAGAACACAAACACCAAGTAACAAAGTTAAAAAATTATGTTTGCCGAGTAAATAACAAATATCCTCAAGTTTGATAAAATATCATTTATGTCAAGTAAGTATTAAAAAAATTACTGGAAAAAATAAATAAAATATTGCAGATTTGAGATGTGAATAACCGTTGTGCACTTGCAGTAAGCAATTTATGACTAACCCATACCATATCAATTTTTCTCACTTGCATTACACCAACTGCTGTCTATATATGTACACATATTATATCCCCCCATCCTGTCCATCTAGGACTTGCATGACCCACTTCCATGTGTCTGCACAGCTGTGGTAGTGATGAAAATGGTGACAAGATAGTGCTGCTTTGCCAGTGAATATAGTGAGGGTTAACTTTCTTTTATTAGCATGACCTTTGCTGGTTGTTGTTAATGAACATTCTTGAAGGACGCAGGTGACTGAACCCAGATGGTGAGATTTTATGGACAATGATCATTGTTGTGGGTCAAGTATACCTGTGCTGCAATCATAAAATTAATAACCTCTATAACAACAGCTTTACATATGACTATCTCAGAAGAGCGCCACTTGTGTAACTCACAGACTTTGGAAATGCTATTTATAATTTATACCCAATTTGAAGTGCAAAGATTTCTCTCTCCCACAAGTCGAGGTAATCAATATGGGTTTGCACCTATTACAGCCTGATGAGGTTAAGTGTACTGCATGAATCAGCTGCACTGGGCAAACAACACAGCTCATAAACATGGCATTGCAAAAGAGATCTCCAGTGGCCATTTCCCACACCTGTGCTGTGAGAGCAAATAAAGGAAATAAATTTTTTGTAGGGACACCATCCGTGCTTAGTGTTGAGAACTAAATTAATTGCATATTTGCCTCAGAGCTACTCAGAAACTTGAGGGACTTTCACAAGTCACATGGATTTTAGGCTTCTGCACTCTAATTCATAACGCATCAAGATACGGTGAAGTATCATGGAAACTGGCAATTTAATACTAAACACTAATTCACAAAGACTTTTTAATTAGACTAAATTTAGCTAAACTTAATAATATTACATGTCCTGTGACTTAACCTCAGAGATATCATTAGAGGGACTGTTTGAGATTAATGATCATAAAGCTGCATTTCATTCCCTGCTTAACCCTTCTTGTTACAACAGACGGCAGTTCTGCCTAGAAATGCTCAGTGCATGTGCCTTGCTTCCTATCTCTTCTGAACAGCACCACCCAAAATCAGTCACGGATAATGCTCAGGATGCAGGGGCAGCAAGCCAGTCAAGTGGCAAAGAGTTCAAGACACGCATCAGGTGGGGGAAGCAGTGAAGTGAGGTGCAGGCAGAGCAAAGCCGAAGGCAGACGTACGGCAGACAAGACAGGAAGTCATGTTGTGTGCTGGCATCCGCTGACCTCTGCCAACAGCTTTCCTGACATCCTCATCTATGGAGTCAGACATGAACATCAGTGTGGGAAGTGGGTCTGACAACAGTAGGAGGGAGAACTCAAAAGTCTGGGATGAACGTGAAGGGAAATATTAAGTTCATATTAAGGGAAAAAACCATCCCAACCAAATAAATCCTTAAGAGCTGCAGATGTTCACCGTGGGTTTGCTTGTGTGACTGGTGCGGCCTCATTGCTGAGAAAGCTCAGTGAGACCAAGCATTTAGTGGGATGAGAGCAGATAGGGGTTTCTTCTGGAGAAACTGCAGATCATGTGCTGCCACAGGGAAAACACACCAGACACAAGACAACTCAAAAATCAGAGTATTTCTGCTAATCTACTTTTAGACATCCAATTACCAAGTCGTAAGGTTTCTAACAACTCAATTGAAATGCTACACTAAGTAAGTAAGCTTCATTTGGGAGACCATATTTATTTCAAAACAGGGACTTCACTATTAACCTTTCAAAAAAAATGCAGTATATTACATCAGGCTCCAAAGCTGTATTTTCAAGCTGACACAGTCACTTCAATGTTGAAGAAACAATTTATGATTTCCCCACCAGCCAGAGGGTAAAAAAAACCCCAAACATACAAGGACAGGAAACAATGAAACTTAATGACCTCCTTGTATTTGCAAATGCAATTTTCACTTCAAAATACAATCCTGATCTAATGACTGATCTTTTCATGTAGTCTTCCAGCAGAACCAGTGCTGCTGAGACAGACTGTGGAAAAATAATGAAAAATCCCTTGTGTCAAGGTACAGATTTTTTGCCAAGCATTTAGTAGTTCTAAAGAAAATGACTACAGTTTGTTCTATCCAGAAAGATGGTTAAACCTTGGGAACTTGGGAAACAGAAACTGCCAGGAAAGTATATTTGGAAACATAAGAGAGATTAAATATTTAAATTAGTTTCAAAACTTGATGGTTCAAATTATTTTCTTTTCCTTACATCAAAAACCTCAGTTTTGTGTTTTCATAAAATTAGAACAAAATAAAAAGAAGTTGTCAAGATAGTTTCTCTCTGAAGAATCACTGACCTGGAGTTAAGTCATCTTGCAATACAATTATTAGTTACTGCTACAGTTGGCCTACAAATATTACATTAAAAAACCATGAAGAAAAGAATTTAAATACATTTGGTGAGTTCTTTTGTTGATGGCCCATGCATATCTCTTAATACTTACGGCTCTATTTTGGTTAAATTTGCCATAGCTTGAATTTTTTCAAGCAATTGAAAAGAAAACTGTTGACACATTAGGGGAAAGACTTCATTGTGAAAACAAGGACTGAGGCAGGAGCTTAAATTTGTCTAAAAAAGACCAATATCAATATGCACAAATGCACAGACACTGAGTTTGAGAGTCACTGCTCATAAAATCCTGCAATGGGATAATATGAAAACTATCTCCTGTAGGGGGAAGTTAGAGAGGAGCTCATATATGAACACTTGAGGAAAACTTGTACTGTGGCTGGAACATTCTCTATTAGTCTGAGAATAAAGGAAACATTACAAGCACTAGTTTAAATTAAGAAAACATTTATTTTTTCACTCTTGTGAAAAGTGAAAAGTCTGTGAGTGACTAAAAAGCAAAGACCTTGAAGCCAACAACATCCCTATCTGTTTTATCATGTTTTACAGTTCCAGAATGACAAACACTTCGTATCAGTGTCTCTGCAGCCATGATTGTTACTTTCCACAGGAACCAAATTAAGTTTTTACATCACAAATATTCCACATTCTCATGGGTTTCAGAATTGCTTTTCCAGGTCTGCATTCAGACACACATTGAAAGCCTACAAGACTCCCTCTGGGGACAGACTGCTGAGCGGACAGGACACTGTAAATGTAGGGTTTGCTCTCCTTTATGAAACTAGGGAAAGCAGCAGCTAGGCAGCTCAGGAAATGTTGTGCCATGCTGAGGTGTTTGCACCTAGAGTGGGAGAATGGGAAGGAGAGGTCTGGGAGGAATGGGTGTGGCCAAGAAGATTTACTGCTTTTTATTGCTAAGAACTCACACCCCAAAGCAAGCCTGCTTCCATGCTGAAATGTCTTCAGCAAAACAGGACTGCAATGGCAGCACCTCTCCAGAGGACCTGTGAAGCCTGCTCACCAAGGTCATGCCTTCTGTAGCTGCAGAAACCTTCACAGAGCCTTGGCATGAAGGACACTTTGTCCTATGCTGCACACTGACAAGGTGCTCCTGTTCTTTCACAGGAAGAGAAATGGGACATGTAAACCCATTTGTGGTGGAAATACATTCCATCTACTACCATGGCAATAGGTGGAAGTATCAGGATTTGTCCTATAAGCCTAGGGCAAGGATGCTGACAGGAAACAAGTTTGCTACTGGTCTAAATTAAGAATAACCTCCTCTATAATTTTCATATTCTCTGCTCAGGAGATACTGAGGATGTGCATTGAAGGAATCCTACTGCTCCACTTGCACAATGCTGACTGGGTTGCATTTCTGAACTGCATGTAAGTACTTAAATTATGTTTCACAACAAAAGAGATTCAGTAAAAATCCCACCAAATCCCACACCAAAACTAATAAAATAAATCTTATGAAATACTTAAGAAATCAACTAGTTGCCACAGCTTTGGTATGGCCTGAGAAGTGCTGAAATCAAATGTTTACTTTTGACATCCATTACTTAAGGTGGATTTCTGAAATATGAAAAGTAGATTCTTTTTGATTGAGTTTCGTATCCCAAATGGATCACAGAGGAATTTTTATCTAACTTTTGTGTATAATGCAAGTAAGTCCTCTGTAGTTTCAGATCTCAGTAGTTCCCTTTATAAGAGCTTGTTTTCAGGTGTTTAAAAGTTTTGCCAAGCTAAGTATTTGGGATGAAAATTCCCATCCTTTGTCTCTGCCTTAGGCTGATTATTATAGTTTTTTAATGTTTCAAGTGAGAAGATTTAGTCACTTCAGGAAAGAAGACTGAAGGAAAATGTATTTTGGCCCTGCTGGGAGGAATAAAAAATGAAACAAACAAGAATATGAAAAAAAGGTCTTACAGGAATTTTGCTGAGCAGCTCCTCGGTCTCTGTTTTTCACAGTTTGAAATTTGGAAGGTAAGGTCCCCATTGTCCTTTTGCAGTTTCCATGAAAAAACAACCATCTTTTTGCCTAGTCACAAACCTTTGAAAAAATTCGTTTGCATATGCTAAGTACAGAGCCCTCAGAATCTGGAAGTCCAAGTGGCCAAAGCTTCCTCTGAAGATGCTGCTGGCCCCAGGGTCAAGTCAGAATTTTTTTTCCACTTCTGCTCTCAGATGTTGCAGTCTAATCTGGCATCAGGGGCAGGAACTAAGTGCAGGCAGCACTCCATCCTGGGCTCTAAATGTGGGCAGAAAAAGGGGAAACAAGCACCCTAAATAAACAGAGAGGAGAACCAGTCCCTGGGGAGCAAATGGATGAGTGAATCAAGACATGAGATTGTGTAAAAAGATCAAAGAGAAGTGGCACAGGAACACCAAAGAAGGTGAAGGGAACACCTCTGGCAGAGAAGGAAAGTACCTTGAAAAGCAGGGAACTGGCTGTAAAGAGAGGTTGAGAAGCAGACCTGAGGCACAGCACACAGTCTGGACATAGAAGGGGCAGGTGAGCAGACATGGAAGGCAGCAGAGGCACAGTGAGACATGACTCTCCAAACCAGCTAAGAGCTGCCTTATGTCTGGCTTGGTCTCTCCAGGCAGACAAAACTGCCAATGCTTCATTCTTTCTTGGCTGTGAGTCACTGAGAAGGTAACAATCTATAGCACTAATGCTCTCAGCACCTTTACCTTGCTTCACCAGCTCATGTGTCTGAGCTCAAATACCATGTCTGAAATCTCCACTTCTGCAACTGACCTGCAGCCATAGAACATCATATGATAAAATTGCTTTTCTTAGTCTTGTTGTGGTTGAAGAAAATAAATTACACACAGAAAACTGTATTAGGAGAATATTTGAAGCATGCATGCTGAAGAGACAAGTTAAGGACATTCAGTTTAGTCAATGACAAAATGGTTCAGACAAAACTGAGGCGGAACGGTGCTTAGTGGTGTTGCTCTGGTACAGATTGTGTTGACCTTGAAGAGAGTGTTTGTTATGCTGCCCTTGAGGACCACTTGTGCATTTCTCCACCAGACACCTCTGTTGACCTGCAGCTATTGCCTAGGAGTAGAAAGAACTGGTCCAAACAGATGAGTCTTTTGCAACAAAATGTGAAATAACTTAATTTCAATGCAGTACAATGGATAAATTAAGGAGAATGTAACACAGTTTGGATATGGGAAACTATGTAATACATTGCTGTGAAATGTTATTTGCTATTACTTGGGCAGTGAAAGAAATGTTAAGTGTTTGGATAAAAACCCCCAGGTTTTTAAAGTAAAAACTTATGGCTATTTTAAAAAGTATCAATAAGGAATTAATCTCATTAACAACAACAACAACAACAAAAAAAACCAAAAAAAAAAACCAAAAAAAAAACCCGAAAAAACACTTTACAAACACTTTACAGAGCCCCCAAGTTCCAAGGAGGATTTTCTGAGCATCTATAGACAGGAGCTTCACTGCAAGAAGCTCACAGCTGAGCTGACTCTCTAATCTTTGCTCGTGGAAAGATATAGCTCATATGGTTTCTAACATTCAAAGTTTCCAGGTCACCTAAATTCCCAGTAGACAAAGAAAAGCAAAGCTTCCCCTAATGGTCAGTCTTATATTTTTACGTTAATCTACCCCATGGTAACTGCTACTTTAACCTGAATGTGTAGTTGCATTATGTAGTTGTGATCACTGTAAAGAATAAGAGTTAATATGGGAATAATGGTTTGCTATGGAAAAATAGATGAGGTACACAAGAAAGAAACTGAAAGCTTTATGTTTCTACTATTTCATTCTTTCCTAAGATGATGACTTAGTGTAATTTGAAAACATCATGAGTCCTCCCTTAATGATACTATGTGATCCAACAGGATCCCCTCCTGCAAATATATAACTGAGATGACTTTTGTTTCATGGCAGTCTGTTATTCTGTTTTTCTACCTGTTAAAATTAAACCTTATACAAGCCAAAATAATTGCTTTGCAAACCTACCTGCACCTTTTTCTTAGGGTGATCCATGTCCACCAAAAATCTAAGATCCATTAGTATCTAAACTAGCAGAGGAGCTGAGTAACACTGGTGATGGGCCAAATGCAGCAATCACTGAAGGGGACAAATTGCCTTTTAAGAACACAACACAAGTAGAAGTAAAAAGGTATGAAGCACAGAATGTTTGTATCTTCCCATCAGTTGCTCTAGTAGGAACTTCAGCTGGTCTTTCACTGCAACAGGTCAACTAAAAGTTTGAATGTTTCATACACTGCTGGAGCTAAAAATGGCTGGTCACTAAAAACAATATTATTTTTTAATCACACCACACACATTTCTAGACTCATCCCTGAAGTTTGCTTCTGTGGCTTTAGATAACAGTTACAGTAATTTCACGACCATAAGGCGCACCGGACTATAAGGCGCACCCACCGGCAGCCAGCAAAATTCACAACATGTAGATCAGA
>PYHW01009191.1:1219106-1239894 GCA_013186435.1 Turdus rufiventris | reverse complement strand
TCTTAACTTGGATTCATAACTTGGATGGGTTAATCCTGGGTTAATCCAAACATTAAATATGCTAAGTAATGCTGCATTCCCTTTAAGGAATAACTTGAGGCAGTACCTGGGTCAATAAAATGTTTGCAGGAGACCTTTAGAACAACTGTACTGATAAATTTGCTGACAAAGACTTTTGTTGTTTCTTTGATTTCTTCTGTCGATAACTTTATTTCTTCATCCAGCTTTTCTACCCTGCCTTTCCAGCTGAGATGAGGATAGTGACATATACAGAAATAACATATCAACAAGAATATATAAATCTTTTATATAGAACTTTTCCCCCTCAGAGCTGACATAAATGACCACCATGATTTGGACAGTGTAAAGTGCTCCCATATCACTGAAGCTATCATAGCCTGCTAGGTTCACTTCTGCAGTATGCACAGACCTTCTCTGCAGATGCTGAACCTACTGCTGAGCCCTGAGTTCCTCACACAGGGTGTCTACACAGTGATGGTACTAGAATTCCTGAGAAGTAGAAAAAAGTAGTGGAGCTGAAAACAATTGCAGCTGGTGGCGGTCCCAGGAAAAAACAAGCTGCAGAAATGGTGTATGCAAACCCTATCTTGGAAAAGAGATATATTTTTGCATGTCAGGAATAACAAGGTCATTATATAGAAATACTTGTAGATGTGCCAAGTTGAATATGTTTCTCTTTTAATAAGGATTACTGATCTATTTAAAGAACATGTCTCAGGCTAAGTATTTAGATGAATGACTTGGAACTTTATTAGGATTCATGGAATTTGATTAAGTGCATTTTCCTGTCACTCAGGTATTTTTATGAATTTATTCATAATTTTATTTCATTAATCTTGACTTGCCACCAAGAATAAACACGAAATAAGGATTTACTCAACTTTTAGCCGTTCAAGGTGTTCAAATCTATGTCTTTCACATGCATAACCTCTCCCTCCTGTATAGACAAATTATACAAAACACAAACATTTAACTATTAATAACTTACTAGGAGACCACAGAGAATATATTGTTTTTAAAAAGACAAAATTATTTGTGGGACAAAATCAGACAGCAATTTATTTAAAATTAGTTCAAAGTGAAAAATATTTACATTTACTTTTATTTAGATGTTAGCTGAAAACATCTAATTAAAAAAAAAAATCTGTTTGTAAGACCAGCAGTAAAAACATTAATGTCCACTCCTCTATCAGAGTGCACTCCAGGTTTCAAATAAATCCCAACATACATTCCACTGTCTTTATTACTCCCTGCAATTTTTCCCCCATATTGAGTATCTTTTATTAAAATGAAATTTGTATTTTAGGAATGGAGGAATTTAAAATGTTGGCATCTAAAAGGATTCTTAGGCAGTATTACTTGTTTGACACTGAAGGTTTTGTTTCGGTACAGAATATAAAACAATTTCCTCAAGATATTTTGTGTTCAGCATAAAATATTAAAAATATCTCATTTCCAAGAAGTCTGGTGGGAGTCCATGACAGATGCATTACACCTTTTTTAAAACACTTTTTGCAGCATTATTGTGTCTAATTAGCTCTGCTGATTTACCCATGACAGTATGAACTTCTTGAGAAGAAAGTGGAACATAATATCTGGAGCAAAGAACAAACATGTTTTTGGGGAAATGGGAGGGAGCGAAAGCACTGACTTGAGGTGATTTATAACAAATGCCCTCAAGTAGTCCTGTGAGTTTTCACTTATTTATGTACCACCATATGATCCATGTTTTTGCCTTCTGTGCTACAAATCAGGCTTCCTCCATGCATCTTGCATGGTGGCTTTGCAATCATGTCACTGCTCCTGCCTGTGGCTGATGACTGGACCAACCACCATGGACGAGCTAAAGGCGAAGCTAAAAGCCTGCCATGGATGAAGGGAGCAACCACTAACCACGCATCACCCTCTCAAGGCCACAACCTCGAGATTATGAGAGAATCTAAGAACCAAGAGGTAAATTGTCCCTAAAAATGTTTTGTTTTGCTGGTAGGACTTATTTTCTGTTTTGTCCCTGTGCAAAAACACCTTGGGACCAGGTGGGTAGGTAGAAATTGGAGAAGCCAAGCAGACAGTGCAAGAAGGGGGAATGCAGATTTCATTTGCACTCAAGATGGATAAAATGCAAAAGTTAATATTTTTAAAGTTTCAATAAAAACATGGCTGATTTTTTTTCCTCCTGACTCCAGCCTCATCTGGCAAGGTCAGCCCTTTCAGTCGCCTCCAGTGTAGTTGTTATCTGCCTCAACAAGGGGAGATGTTTGGCACAGCCTAAAGCTGGAGCATGAACCGCATGAACCCTGGCTAAGCTTAAGACATTTATCTGACAGCATCAGCTGACACTCCACAAACACATTTGCTTTCCATGACCTCAGAGCATTCGTGATTAATCAAAAATGTATCTTGGATCTTGAGAACAAGCTACAAGCAGGCACACAAAGAAAGAATATGCTCTTGATCTCACTTATTGACTCCAGAGTATATTGAATTTAGAAATAGCAGATAGCTGGTTTCAAGTACAGAAAGTAAAGGCATGAGGACTTTTGAGAAGAGGCATTACGTGGAAAAGACACTGATGTATGTGCACCAGCACTTGGCTAGGAAGCCTGCTGTTAAAAGTTGTGGAGTGCAGCAATGCACCTGAGCCACCTCTACCACTGCGGCTGTTTCCACCAGTACACATTGCTAACATCCAGTTTGGGAAACACTGTGCCAAGTGATCTTAATAAAACATTATAGAAGATACTTTAAAACTTAATGAAGGCATATAATCTGCTTCAGAGAAAACTTCCTGCCTTAATTTAAATGAGACACAGTTATAACATATCCCCTATGCACTGTTTACAATTTATAATTTATGTCTCAGTTCAAATACATTACTTTCTGCAGTCATCTGCTAAGTTATATGATTAGCATTTGAATATTGTAATATTCTGATTCTTGATACCAGAGTAATATGATGAAGTACACTTGTATTTTAATACTTTCTTTTTTATTCACTAATAAGCATACCAAGCTCTAATTAGTTGAGATGAAAGAAATCATGCGCCCCACCCAGTCTAATTTGAAAATGGTTATATCTCTGTAAAAATTCTTCAACATTTCATTTATTAAATCCCACTCTTTGCTGGTTACCTACTGCTCAGGCTATAAGTCGTTTGTGCTCATACTGCACCATCATTCTACTATAGCAAAACTACTGTATGTGCTTCAGTCCCTGTTGGCATGGCAAAAAAATCTTTCATTGCATGTGCTCTCTATAAAATGGTGATACTAATTAGAAGATATAAACTCATGCTGAGACATGATATGAATTGGTGTTATGCATCTCTTAAGCTCACAGCAGTATTAGATTTATATGGTTGATGCCCTCAACTAATATTCAACTAGAAACATTCAATTTTTTAAATCTGCAAAAAAAAAGAAACAAAAGTGAAGGTGCTTCATTAAAGCAATTTACAGATACTCAGTAATCCATACTCCACTAATTTCCACATTCATAAGGGAGAAACAGAAAAAAAAAAGTCTTTTCCCCAGTAAAGACTGTGAAGAAGAATGGTGTAATGAAAACACTTGCCAGTATTACCTAGCGCCCATTATTTTTATTATTCATTATTTTTTCAAGGGCAGACATCAAAAGACATGGCAGTAGATATGCAAACATAACCCCAGTTTACAGAGAATGTTCCCCAGATACAGAGTTTAATTCCCTGTCGTCTAGAAGTGGCTATTAGCCTACGATCCAGACTGCTGCCATTAAAAGCCTTGTCCTCTGTTTACTTTTTAAAGAAAGAAAAAGGAGGGATTGGCTAGTCCACAAGGGCTAGGAAGTTGCTCAGGTACCCCAACTTCAGCCTGATTCAAGACACCCGCATATATGAAAGTTCATGATGACCCCACTGCTCAAACTCTTGCAACATGAGCTACAGGCTCTAGATATCACAGTTGTGTGTTTTGACATCCATGGTGAAAATGAGCAGAAAATCTGCCTGTTCCATATCAAGAAATATTTTTCCTAGTGCTAATGTGCCTTAAATACCTTGTTCCACAGCTGAGTGGCCTGGCACCTGCTGCATGAGAAAGAGCCAATTACTGTTCAGTGTCTCTAATTTTCTGATTCAATTAGCATGCTTCAGAGCTTTCCAGTTTAATTGCAAACTACTTCACAGTTAGCTCTCCGATTAATCATTGCCCATCTGCAAGCCATCGCAAAACTTGGTGGAACAAATCTCTGTATGTTGGAATGCTGGGAGCTTAGAAAATCAAACTTGTTTTGGTATATAAAGCTTTAATTTTGTTTGCCCTTTTCAGCTGCACTTGTAAGAAGCTCTGTAGTGATTAAACAGGAAGTCCAGACAATAATATGCTACATTATGCATGTAATTACTGTAAATAAAGATGAGTCTGTAGAAGGCTAGATGCTAACATATATGGAGTATGGGGGTCAAGAAAACGCATCTGCAATCAATTTCTCCCCCATTACGACAGAAAGAAGGAATTGGTGGAAGAGAGAGAAAGACAGGTATGAGATGAGATGGTAGTCCCATGCATGACTCTGGAGGTATTTCTGCAACACTACACAGCAGTACCAACACCACATGCCATTTCTGATTTCATTTTCAAAGGGAGATGTTAACTTCCCAAACTCTAAAAAGTTCAGAAAGTTGTATTCAATTGCTTAAATACCATACCCATACTTTACTGTACACTTTCAGCTTCAAGCTGTACACTGGCTGTTGGGTAGGACCATGAGATAGATCGGTTGTCATGGAGGTGCTCTTTTTTCCTGTATTTTACCACACTCACAACAGTAATACTCCCTGAACCAACACAGATCATTGATTTTATTCGCGTGCACATAAACTTCCTGTCCAGAAGACTTGATTTAAAAAGTAACAACATATCACACAGCAGGAAAGTAGAAATTCTATCACTAATTAATTATTTTGCATATGTAAAAGTATAAACACAATTGAAGCTTAGGGACCTGAAAAATTTGCTTTAAACCCATATACCATTTCAGTATGTATTAAATTCGGTGTATATGACTGAGGTATCACTCCTGCAGGATTCTAGACATCCCTGCTTTGAGTTAAATTCAATATGATGCAACAGTGCTCAGTTTCCTGCAGCACTCTGTTTTGAGGACTTCCCTGAACTGGGGCTACTGTGAACATTATGTTTCAAAATACTATCACTTAAGAACATACTAATCACCATAATTTTTGTAACTCCAGGTTAATAAGAGAAGTCCTAACAAGTCCTAAGAAAAAGCTGAATCATTATCTCCTCCAGTCATCAAAGAAGATTCAAACATTGTAAAATCATGATAATGACGTTTGGATGATACCTAGTGACAATTGCCAGGGAGCTGTACCTCCTTCACTCTGGCAGAAAAAAACCTGTATTACTGACAGAAGAAAGAATAAATATATAAAACTATATTATTGATCATCAGAATGATGCCACCATGTTGAAGGTGGAATTTGGACTTCTTCTTCAAGGTCCTTAGATGCTTGTAAGATTTCCAATTAAAATGTACTTTAAAACCATGCAGTTAAAGCATTGCCTGGCCACCTATCTAGTTGAATGAACAAGCTTACAAAAATTGGTCAGAAATTCTTGAAGTGAGCACTGCCACCAAAAAAAGTATGTTTGCAAAACTGAACACTGGAGACGCAAAACAGGTCTCTGCACAGCTTTCCCATGCTTCTGTCATCTTCCCAAAAACATTTTTCTATGCCAGATGAGGTAAATATATCACCTTCCAAGAATAACCTACGTAAATAAATGGATCTGTGTAAAACAATGAACAATATAGACATTGCAAACACACGACACAGTCTTACAAGCCAGTCCAATATTTCTGTGCATGTAGACAGCACACTTGAGTCTGTTGCTGCATCAGATGTAGCATATACATATTACAAATTTAAGATGTATTTTACATCATGCTGAGGAACATGCTTCTACTCTGGAAAAAAAAGAACTGAGCTTTGCTGGTCTGTGAAAACAAGTGTTTTAGGAGTTCTGCATATTTTTCCAGTTTAGCTTATGATTCTGAAGTCATTGCAGCCTGTATTATCGCTTTTAAATGAACCACAAGGTTATCAAAATGATTACCTCTATTATGACCAGTTTGGCATACAATCACAGAATCCAGAAACAAAGGCAAAAAAATGTGATGTTTATAACATTTCCAAGAGAGTATCTCCTAAATCTCTCCAACATTGTTGAAAGTTTCAGCCCAACAATACCCACTAATGTCAAGGCAAGTTTCACAGCTAAAGCCTGAATAATCTACTCCACTTATATACTCAGTTTAGTGAATGGGAACCTCTTCTTACAGTTCTGTCGCCAGGTTACCTCAACACCAGCATGCAAGGCTATGTTCTTCCCATCACTCCCTTGACAGCTTACTTGTGTTTAAACCTAGTTTGTAACTGCCTTCCCAAGGTGAACTGGTTTCCTATTCTGCTTCTTTATTCCGAATCAGAAGCCAAAGTGATGTTAAAGTACTTAATGCCTGTGACTCAGATGCAGAAAAGTCTGCAGGCACTGAAACTTGACCACAGTGAAGACTGCCCAATATTGGTGACTGGAGACCCAAGGGACAAAGCCATAAATTGTGTTGCCTAGGCCTGTCTGAGAAGCTTTGCTGGGGTGTGAAACACAAACCTGCATACTCCCAGCTCTGATGCTTAGCCCCTGCCTTTCTTATGAACATTTCCAGCAAAACAGGTAAACTTTCCCAGTGTAATTTGGGTTGCTTGCTCTGGAAAACTGTGTGATCATCTTATAAAGTATTTACTGAGTTTTGGAGTCCCAGCATTGAAAAAACTCAATTGAAAATAATTATTACAAGAAACACATTGCTTTCATTTCATAGAGGCAGATTATGAAAGCAATTGTAGCTGTTTCACTACCACAGGGACAAAGAATTTGTACTGTCTGCCAGAGTCAGTACCCAACATTGTTTTCAACAGCAAACATCTCTACAACCTTGCAGGGTCACCTCTGTCCTGCTGGAATTACCATTCCAGGTGGACCAGGGGGAGTGGGCAGCAAAACTGTGCATGCATGCTGGCACTGAATATAGGAAAAAGTTCTTAATCTCTGTGCTTTTAAGGTCCAGCTACAAGTCACATCAAGTCACCTCTAGCTTCCAGACTCATTTGCGATCCTGCCAAAGCACCTTTGATGCATTTACTGATTTTCTTTCCCACTTAATTAATGACGGTGACTTATAACAACGAAGAATATTTCGTTCCACTTCATTCTGTCTCTTTTAAACTTTTCCTATGGTATGATGTGTTTCTTTATTTTTTTTTCTTTTTTTAAGCACAACTTCTACAGTTTATAAAATCTGCATATTTTAAAGCAGGTTTTAGAAAAAAATTTGCATTCCTGTTGGATCTCTTGGTTTAGCTTGCTCTATTGAGGCAATGTACAAAAGCTCAAGCTTTTATATTTTTCTCTGTTTTGAGCTGAAAAGGGCTGGAATATCCACAAAAACAAGTGAGGGAATATACTATTATTTTTACTTCCTTTTAAAATACTTTTATTTTCCTCATTATGAGAACATGAAATGTTAAGTACCAGAAGCTGTGCTCATGTATTTCACTATTCCTGCCTGCATGTATTCAATCTCTGCTTCTTATATTTAATAAAGGTAAAATATTATTTTTTATTAATTATGTTAACAACTTTAAAGCTCCATGGAAGAGTGATTTTTACAAATGAGGATTTTATCTTCCGTTTGTTCTTTGGTCTTAGGAAACGCTCCTCATCTTTCTACCATCTTTTAAAAATTACGGTATAGAGATGCACATCCAGCATTCTGGGCTGCAGAAGTGGTAAATATGGAAGTCATATTCTGAAAAGTTATTTTAGTATTTACTTTAAAAAAAACAACAAAAAAACTTTAAAAAGTACCAGAAAAGGGAAATTAATCCCAGCCAAGGTAAAATAAGGAGAATGCTCCAAAATCAGCCTAAACTTGATCCTGCACAGTGGTGCAGGGTCACATACAGTGCAGGGACAGGTAGGTTGCTACATCATCCCTTCTGCTCGTGGCTGGGCTGCTACCAGCATCTCTCTGTCCTAAGTCATCGGTTTAAGTAATTTGGAGCATGTTAATTATCCAGAAACTACATGACTTGAAGAGTAACTACAGAGGTACCTTGGCAATGACAAGACCCTATTAACAAGTTTACTGAGAGATTTTAGACTTTATTAGTCTATTCCCAAAAGGTGTCTGTTCTTCAAGACTCCAGCAGGATACAGCAACCTGCCTCCTGTCTGACTTCTGTAGTTAAAATGAAGCACCAGTTACTGATCCTGTCTCTATCATATTTCTACTGAGCTCCATACATGGCATATTTTCTAATATTTTGATCCAAACAGACCACTGAAACTTAGTCAAATCCATTTCTGGCCAGGTATGGGCAAAGACAAAAAAATAGAAAAAAAAAAATCAGAAAATGTCCACAGATGACTTTGTAATTACAAAACATGAATACAACTTCTCTTTCCCATACAATCAAAGGCACTGAATTATCATCACATATTAGTATACACTTTTAAAATATTTATACAGATCAGGTGAAAATATATTTCACACAACAGACTGCATATTGCAGCACCCATTTTTAGCTACTGGTCCCCAGTACAGAGCAACAAAGGCTCAAGACGTTTTTAAAACAGGAACCAAAGGGTAACTCTTTACTTAGATATTCTTCATTCAACTGTGAATAAATATTTCTGCTGTAGCTTTGCTCTTACTATGGTAAACTCATTCAGACCCTGTTTGGGAATGCAGAGACTATTCTGGAATGAATAACTCATTTATTTCGTCAGGTATCACAGAGATACATGATACCCCTGTGCTTGCAGAATCCTCTCTTGAAAAGAGAATTGTGCTAGGTAAAAAAATCATAATACTCATGGAATAAGAGGATAAATAAAGCGTGCAGAAGCCAGACTGAATAGGTGTAGGGCATGGGTTAGGATGGTCTGGGTCCAGGGCACCTCCACAGGTTCAGGGTAATCACTCCTTGCCATTTTCACAAGTCTCCCCCAAAATACAGCATAAAGAGAAAAAAAAAAAAAACCCACCTGCATTTGTTCAGAACTGGGACAATATTGAATATACTTGCTTATACAAGTATGTATGTATATGTTTTATGATATTTTATTGCATTCTTATAGCCATAAAGTCATTAAACTATTTAAAAAAATTATTTCATATCAACTCTTTTGCATTAATATCAACATAAACTCGATATATTTAAAATTAGCTTGAAATTCAGTTCTTGTGCATAACACAGAAGTGATTTAATACAGAGGTGGTTTAATACATCCATCCATATATGTATGTAGATGCTTATGAATATCCTGCTGCTTTGAAAATTACTCACTATGCTATTTCACCACAGTTTGCGTCGTTATAATAGGATATTGACTGATTTTAGGTTTAAGGGACTAACACAGTATTCAGTAATGACTCTGTGCTACAAGTTTATTGCAAGTGCCGAAGGTTCATTCACCCCAAGCAATTCAGTCAATAACCAATTTTTATACTTCTATCTCCTTCAAAATTCCAAGCCAATAATCTCCGGCGTNTTTTTTTTTTTTTTTTTAAATTATTTCAGTATCAGACTAACATTTCCCATGGAAATCAATATGGGTGAGATCCATTAGCCAAAAATCTGCAGTACTGCAATGCAAACATATTAAAAATATTGATCTTGCAGGCTACTGAGATGTTTTGATTGACTTTAATGTTTGTAAGCAGCAATAACAGAATTTCAATGACTGAAACAAACTTTTGATTAAAATTATAGATTTTAACTTTTTTCTTCTATTTTACTGTTTCAAAGGGTATTGCATGGTTTACTTGTTTGCTGTAAATGATCATTGTAGTAAATCCTTACTCAGTTTCTCATTTGTAAATATTAAGGTCTATCACAGGTAACACATCTTCAGTTACACTTTCTATCACTCATGATGTTTTAGTTCCACTATATCACATGTATAACCCCATGCTTACATGGGCAGTGCCAGATGTATTTTTGCAGCATTTTCCTTTCTAGATCCTCACATTTTGTGGGTTTCTGTTACCAGCAGCAACACAAATTTGACCTCAGGTTTTTTTTCACTATCCCTGAAACTTTGATTGATTTTTCCACAGCTGCTAGCCAGGATTTTGCTAAAACCATCCTCCTAATGTGGTTCCTCCTTTCAAAATAAATATCTCATATAAAATAAGGGTATTTTCTACACTCTGGGTCTTTCTATCTTCGGTATGAACATGACTTCATTGCCATACAGTCTGAGTTCTACCATCTGAATCACATTTACTATCACAGGAGAGCAGAGGCATCCTTGCTTTAGAAGAAGCCAAGCATCGAGGAACTAGAGGAATAACTTCAGACACTCTGGTTCCCACCTAGGCCTAAAGGCTATAATGAAGTAGCTCCAAAGGAGGAGGTTTTCTTCAGAAGGCACCAGTACTGATGATGTCTCAGGCAATCCAAATGGTTGTTTGCTGTGGGTGACCCATGTGGTTATTAGCACTTGTGCGCTCTGGGCTAGTGCAAGACCTCCTTTTGCCTTCGGGCTCGGTAAATTACATAGAAATATTTGGACAACAGAAGTGAAATAGATTACTGCAAAGAGGTACCAGAGATGGATCTTTAAGAAATTTGTCCCCAGAAGACCATACCTGCTGGAACCTGCTGCACCACCTGTAAATCTCCAGTGCTCCATAAAAACAGTGCCTATGTACATGCCTGTGAATAGACAAGTGCTCGACTGAGAGCCACAGCTTCATCATTCTGATGCTCAGCACAGGGATATGCACCTGAAGCCCTTTGCAGGTTTGCATTTCCATGATCCAGTATTATAACAGTTTAAGACACATCCTCTTTGGACAGATCATGTGAATTATTTTTTTAAATCATAACCCTCTTCCTAATGATATCCAACTCCCCAACTCTATAGCCCAACCTGGCTCCTGTGTCCAGGAATGGGGAAAAATTACCTGAAGGAAGAATAACTTAAGGGATGAGGCATGGGGACACACTTGCACTACACTATAAAGCAAAAGAGATATGATTCCTGTACAGCATATAGCGCAACATCCAAGGTACAGCTCCAGGTTCTAAATCCTCTTAAAAAGTCACTGCATGAATGGAGCTGGTTTAACATTACCTCCATGCATCTCACAGGCTGAAGCTTTCCACTGGGGTGCAATGCCCAAAAGACCTGTGTCACCAACCACTACAACCTTCTGGAAAAAGCTTTGAGCACTGACCCCATGTCTCCGGCTCTGTAGTCCCATTAAGCTTTGCTGTTTGCTAGTATTGATTGCCCACTCTGAAATATTTAAACAGGAAAAGCAAATTAGCATTACTAAGAAGCTACATGTGGGAAGAGGAAAGACCAGCTCAGCTCTGCTGTCCTGCTCGTTTCACTGTGGGACATAAAGTGCTCCATGTTTGCTGTCAAACCCTTTAGAGCAGGCAGTGCTTTGTCTGTACCTTGAGATCTTAGGAAGGACTAATAAACAAAACTGCCTCTAAATATGGAATGCTTCTGGCAAATGACAGACTGCTTCCCAATCAGGTAGGGATCTCTTCTGTAGAGAAATACCCGTATGACAGAGATGCTCTGTACTGACCACAATGACCACGACCTTGTCTAGAGACTATTAAGCTTTGAGTCTACAACCACCTTCAGCTAAAAAAAAACCAAAAAAACCCCCAAACAACAGAAAAGCTCAAGCTCCAAGACCAATAAACAAAGAACAGTTATAAGCCTAACTGCAAAAAGAAATTCAAAAAGACTAGTAACATTGCAAATGGTATTATACTGTATCTGCACTGTAAACACGCACAAATTTTTAATCCTCAAAATTGCAATACCTTGCCCTCCAAACACATGCAGAACAGGCAGTCTCAGTACAAGTGTTTTTTTATGTACTCTGTCAATATGTCTACACACAGTCTGAAAACTGCTCCAGGTTGGGGAGCATATTTCAGGGTTCCAGCACACAAGCTTCCTGTAGACTCAGCTGCAGGAATTTTAAGTGCTGCTGTTGTCTGCTGCTCTCTGCTGCTTGTCCTGCCTCTCTGCTGAGCAACTGCCCCTGAGGTAGAATTTGCAGACATGAACATAGCCATCACATTAATACAAATGCTTTTTTTTTTTTTGCAGTTTAATGTTGTTATCCTGCGGGAAATGCACAACCCTCTGAAGATTTTGGTAGAGGGGAAGTAACCAGCAAAAGGATGGGCTGAGGCTCAGGGCGTTGAACAGCCTCAAAGTCTACACCAAGTCTGTCTCCACATACATTTTAGGGCCAAGATTATGAGTTCTGAAGTCAGGCCCTTGCTTATTAAAACATATTAATTTCACATAGTCTGTATTATTTTGCCAGTATCAAACAGAAATAGTTCTGGCTCTGCTACGGGTTGAGTGCTGCAGACAGACATGAAAAGCTCTGCATCTCACAAGCCATACTTCAAGCCCCTATTTATTAATTCTAAGTAATGCATGGGACAGAGTACAAAATGTTCATATATTCATTTATTTGCATATTCATCTTGTCTATCACAACAAGGAGACAAATTTAGAATGTTTTTTGTAGGACTTGCCTTCAATGTCTAGCTGTTAGAGTAATTGCTAGTGAATTGCTATTTGCATGAAACAGTCTATTATCCAGTATTACCCATTGAAGCAGATGGCCCTCATTTCATAATGTAGACAAACGGTGCTGTCTCTCTCCTTGGTGCCCATCCAAATTCAGGACAACCATGCCATCCATACCTGGGTGAAGAGAAGGTCTGCGGGCTGACTCTTGAACATGCAGTCTAAACCCAGTATCTCTCTAGATGCTAAAACATAGTTTGAGGGTTCTTGTTTCTTGCCAATGACAGCTGAAAAAAATTCAAGTTTCTTTTCCACACCACTGGATGGGCAAAAAAAATATCTGTTTCAAAAACTGCAACTTTTCTCACTGTGCATTTACTAAAGCATCCCCACTGTCCAAAATCCCAGGAGTTTGGAGATCTGACATCATGGAAGAAAAAAAAAAAAGATTCCCAAGGTACTTGTTTTTATCTGGTTTATGCTTTTTTCCCCTAGCCATTTAATTTTTCCAATCCACTCCATGGAATATGTTGCAAATGCAAGGGCACTTCACTCCTTTCTTTCCTGTGAACAGAGTGGAAATGAAGCTGACCACAGCCCATACAATGCCTGTTAAAGGCAGTAGTGTTCTCAGCGAAGAATTTTTTACAAACTGTAAGATTAGAAACTAACTGAGCAGCACAGCTTATTTCACTAATTTCACTTCCTGCAAATCACTCGCATTAAGATGTTCTGGAGTTAACATGAACAAAGAGACTTCCTTTTTTATTCTTCCATGTTTTACTATGGCATACAAATAGTTTGTTTACTTATTATAAGCTACATGCATCCGCTTTATCTTTTTATTTTCTTGCTAGCATATTCACAAAGACATCCAGATTTCAAGCTGTTATACCGACATATTCAACAAATTCATAAATGTACTGTTCATAAACACTTTATTAAGGTTTATTTGTTATTCCCTGTGTGTGACAGACCACCTCAGCAATGAGATATAGTTGTTTCACTCCCTGACTGGGGACACTCTGGACATCAAAAACAATGACAGGGGATAGTACGTTCCTGGTTAACATCTCTTAACAGACTTTCTTTCACTACTGCATGTCAGACCAGAGGACACTGTTAACAGTAACTGTCAATCCTCTGCATCTGGACAAACATAACAGATAATGTCACCCAACACATCTACCAGAAAGCAAATCTAAATATTTACAATATTAAAAACATAATTCTATTATACGTTATTAAAAGACCATTGTATAGTTGTATTCTACAGAGTTTGTTTTATCTTTACAAAAGACAGCAAGAATGAGAACAGCTTAAAAACTGAACCTGACCATCTGGATTTTCAGTTGCTTAGCGTTCCTTTTCTCTGCCCATTCATACAGCCATGAACAAGCAGGTGTGACACAGATGTCATATGGTCCATGCCCTGGCCCACAGCAAGACCCAATGCCCCTACATCCCTTTTGGCAAACATCTGTCTGCTCCTCCATGCAGCACCTTGAAGGCAGTAACTCCAGATACACCATTAGGAAGTTTCTCTTAGTTTCTAATTCGAACTTCTCCTGCTGTGATTTAATTTTGTTCCTTTTCGAACTACCTACCAGGTGTATGGAGAGCAGACTATTCCTTTTGTCTTTGAAACACTCTTTCACAAACCCAGTGACTTCCACCATATGTTCTTCTTTCAGACCTCTTTCTTTAGATTAAATTTTTCCTGCTTTTCACCCTTTTTCTTAAGGTCACATTTTCTAGACTTCTCATCACTTTTCTGCTTTCCTTTTCAGATTTTCTAGTTCTCCTTTTGCACGGGCCATGTTGCCTACAAGGGCTACCATGCTGAAGCATCACCAGTAGTTTTGTAAGCTATAGGCTTTTTTAGATATATCTGTAAAAGGTTTGTCTTTTCTGCACCCATTCACCATCCTTGGCTTATCTTCTGTGTCCCTCTGCAAAGCAATTTATTCTCCAGGGTACAAAGGCAAATACTGCTTGACTCCTGTGATTCTCTCTGTGCAGCCTCTCATAAAATTCTACCCTGCACAAACCTCACTACTGTTCTTCAGGGTCCCACTTCTGCTAGGTTGGGATCGAAATTTGCTGTTGCTGGTGTTCCAGTACTGTGAAGCACACAGACCCCTTCAGCAGTCAGGAGCAGCAGCGCTTCTATGTCTCATGAGTGTTGATGGAAAGGAAGGCTGGTCCTCAAAGAGGGATTGAAAAACAGCTGCTGCCAGTCTCAAGACATGAGCAGTAATGGCGCAGCACAGCATTTTTCCCTTGCTTCTGAGTATATTCAGAAACAGAAAAAAAGTCTTTAATTTCCTTTGTGAGCAGAATTACCCAACTCATTAAGACACAGCCAAACTTCAGTGCCCATACACTCCAGAAACTACCTTCTGTGTAAAGGGCACCAAGGTATCCTGGAGGGCAAAGACACTGCCCTAAGTCTCTTACATTACTACTGTTCATTGCCTGTTACTGTCCACAACAATTAGTTGAACCTGAACAGTCCCCAGACAATAATCCTGGAGCAAAGCAGATACAAGGCAGAAACCTGGCACAAAGCTTCCTTGTAACTGGAATGTATTGAGAATTTAAGGAGACTTGAGAATATCGCATTCTAAAGAGACCTGTGATGACAGGTTTTGCAGACATGCCTTTCTCCCCTCATTTCTGATGTGTAGCCCAGAAGACAATGTGATCCCACTTCTTTTTTGTAGAGGAGAAGTGAAGAAAAGCAGACCGCTGCTGCAGAATAATCATGTCCAGTTTGGCTAGAGATGAAATCTTCCATCAGTTCAGGAAATACAACCAATGCCATGATGATCTACACAATAAATGCTTGATACTAATTATTTTCCCTTTTATGAATCAAAACCAGGAGAAGGAGATGGCTAGAGTAGGTCAGAGAAAGTGTTACATGATGACTTTGGAGGCAAGAGACAGTCCATGTGAAACCTTAGAAAAATTTATCTGCAACCAAGAAATAAGGTCTTCTTTGTGCTTGCAGAGCACAAAACTTGTACACGTCTCCCATAGGGCGCAGCTTAAAGTTACTCAGATGTGCATACAGCTGCCAGGCTGTGTAGTGCCATCACAATATGAGACAACCTGTACAGCTAGATACTGAAATGCCAAAAAGCCTGCAAGAAACCCAAAGGGGTCATGGTCAGCCTCAGTTTCTTTATGCATACCCTTTTTGTGTAGAATATCACTGGGTCTGAGATGAAGATCATATTACCAAGTCATTCAGCAGATCTCAATAGATTTCTTATTCCTGTCTTGAACTCAGGGGTCCACTCACATCCTTGCAGAATAAACTAAAAAAATCTGCCATCTGTCTGATGCTCAGACACTAGTAACTGTCCCAATTTCTGCTCAACGCACTGTACTTTTGCCATGGATAAATATGTGTAAGGTAAACCTTACAGTTATTGCCTGCAAGAAAAGGAAACCAACTCTGACCTTGTAAGTAACTTGTGTATGTCCTTGTATACATACACTCACCAAGATTTTTATGTGTGCAACCGTTGTGTTATTACTTATTGTAGTTGTTTTGTCAGTAGTTTGTTTTGGTTTTTAAAATTTTTTTGTATTATTACTTTATTAACTTTAGTAATTATTAATTCTAGTTAATAAAAAAAAGTATCTGGATTAAGTGAAGGGTCATCTATCTCCCTGGCGTAACTGTACCCCTGCTAATCTATCTGCTACCGCAGTGCCTCACTACAATTTTCATTGGAAGCAGGTCAGCTGAAGGTATGGAACATCCTGAGACCCAGTGCTACAGTTTCATAATGCCCCCTATCTTGGTTTAAGATAATTTGAAGGAGAACGCCCTGGAATGAGGTGCCTCCCTTTATGGGTTCAACCAATCCCTTTCCACCAAAAAGGAATGAATATGAGCAGATGTACCTAGAGAAGTAACAGTTTACTAACAATGAGAACAGTAACAAGCAACCGTAACAGGGCCAGAATGCACGGAAAGACTTCTTCAGCTTTCTCTGGGCAGAAGATAACCAGAAGCAGGCAAGGCAATGATGTGTCTGGGCTGGGGTGACTCCATAGTCTCCTCTGCTCTGCTGGAAGCCAATGGCGAGTTGTAGCTGGGCTGCTCCTCCTCGAGGCAGCAGCAGTGGGCAGGCACCTATGGAACTCACCTCCAGGCAGCTCCAAACTGCTAACTGAAGTCTCTCTGAGATGAGGGAAAACACACATCCCCAAAAAGAGAAGCCAAAAAGAAAAAGCTTCTGCCTAAGCAAAGACCAAGAAGCCAGTGAGGCAAAACCCATGTTGCGATAGAGCACGCCTGGCCTGCCCAAGCAGATTCCACATTCCCTACCCCAACTCCCCGTGGTTTCCCAGCGGCAGGGTTATAAAGAGACAGTAACAACTTTGGGCACAGATAGGTATGTGTCTTGGGTTACAATACTGATTGTGTTAAAAGGTATCTATTCTGTCACCATCTGTTGAGGGTGGGGGTGGTGATCCTTATCTCCATGGGAGATGTTCTGCTAATGGCCCATCCATTGAAACCAGGCTGGTAGTGTTCTTTATCTTTTCATAACTCACCCTTCCTCCAAGGAGATATCTTCTGCTAATGGCCCATTGAGTCCCACTGTGTGACTGATAAAATTACTTCATCCCATTGGAAGTTGCTCCAGCCAGGGGGAAGAGCCCAACATTTCTTACCAAGATGAAACAGAGGTGTGGGGGACACCAAGGTAGCCCCCTTTCTCCACTGGACTCCAGAGAGAAGCTGGATTTCTCCACATCACCACTGGACCTCCAGAAGGAAACCGCACCTTCTACAGGAGCACTGCTTCAATTGAATCACATCTGTCACTACAAAAGGACTACAGCCACCATTTAATTGAACTGCTATCAACACCCTGCCTAACGGGGTGTCAGGTTGTACTCTGGCTTTTGTCAGGGCTTGGGTTTTGTTTTTTTGTAGTATTGTATTTCTATTTTAATTTCCCTAGTAAAGAACTGTTATTCCTAATTCCCATATATTTGCCTGAGAGCCATTTGATGTCAAAATTATAATAATTTGGAGGGAGGGGGTTTATATTCTCCATTTTAAAAGAGAGGCTCCTGCCTTTCTTAGCAGACACCTGCCCTCAAACTAAAACAGTATGGAGTACAGTAACATTTTGGGTTACCAGGACACCCCCATTGAGACAAAGCAGAGCACAGGAACAGCATAAGGCTGCCCTGCAACACCCATGCTAATGCTGCTCATAATGGTAAGTCACTAAAGATGCTACTCTGAGCAGACTTTTGGGGATAAATGGTGGATTGCTGACAACAACAGCAGGAAAGAAAGTAAAACAGATGTACTTTCTACAGAGTGGAAAACTCAGAGGAAACATGCTACCTCCAAGCAGCACGGATGTAAGAAAAGCAAATATGAAAGATGAGTAGATCAAGACTTCCTTATATAAACACCAGGGATCAGCACAGGTCAGAAAAAATTTAAATACACTAAAAAACTTTTGGCTTAGAAATCTCTTCAAGGTTTTGAAGTTCACAGAAATGCAAATTTTCTATCAAACTAGAGGAAGTGTATAAACTAAAACACACAGGAAGCTAGGATACACAGATTCTGCAAAGGCCCAGTTTTTGTCAGAGTATTGTTTCTTGCTTATATATGTATATGAAAGATCTGAAATTGAATTATATCCCATTTATCTTTCCTAGAGACAGGTGTCTCAACCAAAAGAGATTACAAAACTTGCTGTAAGATGCTCATCATAGAGTAAGGGGGTACACGAGGTTAATTACAATTAAGCAATGAGAACCAAGATAATAGTAAATAATTAAAAAAGCAGATCCACCACTACAGCAGTTCAAGTCATCCCTTCAGTATGTAAGAGGAATTTGAGATGAAGCAGTAGCACAACTAGGCAATGCTGCCTGAAATCCATAAACTGGTGCTCCCTGCTCATAGCCCATCTTTAATTTTTAAGAATGAAATCAGTGAGTGCAGATAAAACATGGAGGGCTGTAATCCCCTGGAGTGATCTTGTCACAACACATGTTACTACAGTTCTACACTTTTACCTTTGTACTTTGGTGTATGTAGTAGAGCAACATAATTAACCAGTAGTAGGTAGTGTTTATGTTAGTTCTCAAAAGGTTAAGAAGCTGATTATAACTAAAATCAGCTTTGCCTGGGGCTTCAGTGGCTCTGTGTAATCAAATTAGACAAGCAGGGCACAGTGTCACCTAACACAAACCATGGCACTTTCTTCTCTGTTTTGACCTTTTTCCTTAGATGTGCAAGACAGGTCCAAACATTTTGAACAGATTAGTTCCCAATAAACTCTGAGTGATAAGTCAGGCATTCATCTACATCCTTTTCTTGAGTGAATCAGTGAGACCACACTCAAGAGGTTCCCCAGTAATTCTCCCAACTTTGCTTTCCCCTGAAATAGTCTCTTTAATTAATTACTGCTTTTTTGGGGGGAAGAGGGGTGGGGTGGGGGTGGAAAAGGTTTCAAAAGGTGAATGGCAATTACTTCAAATCACAGAATACCATTAGTCTCCATATTTATCTCAGTCATTTTATTATTTTGATTCTAGAGATGCAGTACAACAAACAGATAACTTCATAAACCCAGCAGAGAAGGCATTAGCATTTCTAAGTAACCACAGGTAACCCCTTTGTCAGAGCTGTAGCTCACTCCCTCTACATAGTTTCACTGCTCTTTGAAGTCAAGCAGGTGAACACTATAATGGAGGTGTTTAGGTGTTTAAGGAGGTTTAATAATGTAGACAGAGGATCAAGCCAGCCTGACATCAGAAGAACACTTTCCATATCATGACATCACAATTAAATTTAAATGTAGGCTGCAGTGCCTATTGCTTCCATAATCTTGCCATCTTTGAACATGAAGGAAACAAAGATTAAAAAGGCAAAGAATATATAAAGAATAATAATGGGAAATTTAGATAAAAACCTGTGAATTAAGGAATTCACTATGCTTTCCTGAATTTTCTGAACTAATCTAAAATAATTTTTGGATCTTCACATATTTGATCTGTAAGTTCAGGTCCAGCTCTGCTTGTGATGTACTGCAGCTAACTGACACAACTTTTATGTTGTGAAAGTAAGCATATGAAACAATAGCTTCTGCAGATGACTTGTGCATAGTTATTTGCAGACAAAAAAAAATTCCAAACTTGCTATTTTAATTAAGTCATAAATGAAAAATTACAGAAATCATACCTCTATGCTTGCATACCCTTGCTGGCTCCTGCTAATCCAGCAGTACTTAATGAGTTTGTATGTTGTTAGCCTGCCTTGCCATAGTTGTATATCACACTCCTATGTTGCAAGCTGTGCAAGAAAGTTAATACACCAAGTTTAACACAAGGACAGGAGACATTATGTTCTCCTTATTTTCAATGACCTTCAAATGACTATGCTGCTACTGGTCTGCACAGCTTGACAGAAATGCATATAATAAGAAGAGAGAAAATCACACAGTATTGATGGAGTGTCTATAATTATTACAAATAACTTTACCTTTTCATTGCATCATCAGCCAGCTGGGAAACTCCCATGTACCCCTCTACAAGTGTAAAGCAGAGCCAGGTTCCTCAGAGAGAACGTACACTAGCCATGTATATATATTACAGATTTAACAGTACGTCCCTGTATAGTTTTTTCATACATCAGCTTTTTAGAATTTCTTTTTGTCAACTTATTGTGGTAGACAGTAATTCAGTTATTTACATCCAGTGGCAAGCACTATCCAGGCAAAACAGCCTATTGTCTGCCTTTCCATTTCTCTACTGAGATCTGCCACATGTCTGATGCAGAAGCACCTAATTAGTGTGTGTGGGTGAGGATAGGACAACCCCCTGATGGGACACTGTGGCCACAAACAGCAGATTGGCACTATGTGGGGCCATCTCTGCCATCCCAGCTCAGCTGGGAGAAGCCACCAGCATCCCCACTGCTGCCAAAATCCTTCCTTGTAAAGGGAAGAAATAAAGGATTAAAAAAATAAACTTCTGTTGTGGGCTGGGGGAGTTTTTAGAAATTTTTCCCATTATTATGTTAAGCTGGCCGGGCGGCTCCCCTGTTACCCGTTAAGTG
>PYHW01009191.1:1207276-1218738 GCA_013186435.1 Turdus rufiventris | reverse complement strand
GGAGGGGATTTTCACTATCCATTTCTTGAAAGAAAAAGCTCTCGCCTTTTCCTTTTTCTTGCAATACTGTCCCTTTAAACCAGGACAACTTCAAAAGCCTGCAAAGGCATTTTCAAAACGTAAGACTATGTAAGAAAGTGGAGAAATTCTCCTTAATGGATGATTGGCTCTTTCAATGGTAATTTCTCTTTGTTGTAATGAATGCAATGCAATGTAAATGTAAATGGATTAATGGCATTTAGCTCTATGTCACTGATCTGTACTGAATATACAAACTCATATATGAAACCATTCAAAGACCACACTCCTTCCTAAATTCCTATTAATATGTTATCTGCAGGACAAATTGTATTCAGAAATTAAAGTACCATTAAAAAAACCCCAGGCATAAATCTCGCAATCAAAAAACAACAATGCATCAATTTAAAGTGTTGAACAATATTAATACCACAATAAATTACCACTCCAGTACATTTTAGCTTTCCTCTATCAGTTTGGAGAATGTAGCAAAGCTCTGTGCTACTCCAATTGAGTTTTTCAGGGACTCCCAAAATAGAAATATAAAAATGTTGCCTCCAAGATCTCTACCACTAATACAAAAGAATCAACAACACTGCAGCAATAAATGGTGATTATTGGCTCGTAGAGGCACACTGTTTTGAAGTAGATGAGCAGATATGTCTGCAGATCAGAGATGTGGAGTGCTCCTATGGAATAGAGATGGGAACTTATTTCATTGTATGTGAATATTTGTGAAGATGTGAAGATATGGGCCGTGGCACTGCTGCTTGTGCCAAGCTACAGGTAACATCTGGACCTCAATAACAGCCCTCACAGCTTGCACACCTCATTCAGGGGCTGTTACCCTGGGGTAACACTCTCAGAGGGAACTTCGACAAAGCAGACAGCTTTATTAGAGTCAGCCAAATGAGAGTACGCATATGTAAATCACTGTTGAGTTTGTACTAAATCTTTAATGTCTTAATGCCTTCATTTGCCTTTTCCCCCTGATTTTGACATTGCTTCACTGTGAACAGCTATATTTAATTTACAAGTTTTCCTGGCTATTTTTTTTCCCCTCCCCAAAATCAGAAGGCAGGAAGTAGATGGGTGTAACTTAAAGAGGCAGCTGAGATGAGCTGCTGGCAGGGTGAAGTGGTAGGTTTTAGTAATAGCTGGAAGCCGTAAGTGGTTCTAAGCTTTGAAGTCAGTGCAGCTTTGATGTGCTACTCCCATAGTAAATCGCAAGATAGTCTTGAAAGAAAAAAGATTTCCCAAATACCATCCAAGTGTCGTTGCTTTTGAAATCCTTGTATGATTTTTTTCCCCTCTGTTGAACTTTAAATCTATCATTGGGCTGCTCTCACTTCCTCACAGTCACTCCTGGTCTATTTAAAAGTGTCTTGGTTAAAAGGATAATTACACCCATGCTCAATTTGGTGGAGGCAAGGAGCTTGCTGCAGGTTATTTGGCTTTGCTGAAATGCTTCTGAGCATTCTCCTCCCAGATCTACAGTGCTCAGACACCATGAGGGACCACAGGGTGGAATGCTGGAGCAGCAAAGGGTTGAGGCTGCAAGACAGAGAAGCATCCTGCTGGTGTACCCAGGGAGGTCTGCTTGTCTCTGATCATGGAAACAACCACAGCTCTCCTGAGACAAATGTATCCAGGAGGTGATGAGGAAGAAACACCCCTCCTCTCCTCTGCCCTCTGATTTGGGAGAAGCAACTGCATGGTGTCTGAAAAAGAAGTTCTGCTATGGAAATCCAGCCATGCACATTGGGATAGATGGGAGAGATGCGATGCTGAGTGCAAGGGGAAGAAAGATCAAGCTCACCAGGAACAGGCAAGTTTTCTTGATGGGAATTTGACTCCCATTCCAAAAAACCACAGGGGAATATCTATTGATTTTTCCCCATTATGTAAATTATCACTGAATTGCACACTTCACCAGTATAAGTTTTCACATTTAGTGAAAATAGAAACAAAACTATGTTTGGACAGTTAGATTTAAGAAAGCAACTCAAAAAAGCCTTATCTTCTGAAAATGGTTGTACAATGTCCTGTATTTTAACAGCTACATTTTAAACCTAAGCCTATGCCTCAAAAGAAATACACAATCTACATAACAAAGTGTACCAAAAGAACCATTTTCAATGAGTCTGAAGCTAGCAGGACAAGAGGATCAAAACGGTTTAAACCAATCTTTATTACCCATCAAAAAGCTGTTTACCTTGGCACACATATTTGAATGGAAAAGGGAGACAACTGTCCCTGTTCATGGTGAGTGGCAGGAACTACCTGATCTTTAAAGTCCTTTGCAACCCAAACCACTTCAAGAACCTGTGATTTTATGATCAGAAAAACCATACCTGTCTAAATAGACAGAAATGAAAGAAAATTGCATGTGACCAGTAAAATACTAACATGTCAAGGTTAGAGATCACTGAATATTTCAGCCATTCTCAGAAGATACAATAACAGACTATATGAGGGGAAAGACTACCCACCAATCTATCAAATTCTTTGAAGTCTGGTGATGACTTCTGCTCTTTCATATTAGGTGTTAGTTATACTAGTTACAGTCAAATAGTGCATTCAAGCCAGACTCTGCAGAAATACAAAGCAGAAATGAGAAGTGAAATGGTCACACACTGCCCTGCACATCATAGGCACTTACAACTGTGAGCAGTGTCCTGCACAGTCCCGTACAGGTACAACCGGCAAAATGATAATTATATTCTGCATCTTCAGGAAGCTGGTCGTGTAACTTTTACAGGGGTAAGCCACAAGCAAAATATATGAAAGTCCAAACTCTGTTTTGTCTAAGTCCGATCTGACAACAGGGTTGGAACAAATTCAGCTCCAAAAACTGTTTTAATGTGCACTGGAATAACAATAACCAAAGTAAAGCTGTAAAGTGCTACCTCTCAAAAATATTGCATATCCAGCACTGAAATCAAAGAAGTAACTTGCTGTTGCTGCCAGTGAACTTGAGTGAGGGAGTGGGGGATTAGATGTGGAGTCTATTTTGCATCGATATCCATATTAATTCTAACACAATATTGTATCAGATTTGGGGACAGCACTCAGCTCAGTCTCCCTGGCGAATGAAATATCACTTGTGGAGCTCCAGTAAATCATTTAGTAGCATTTAAAAAGTTAGGCATGAAATCAGAGGAAAAGTTTAGAAAAAGACATGCAGTTGAGAAAAATCATACCAGAATTAACAGAATATATAATGAAAGAGCCTGTGTATGGAAAGACTAACTATTCAAAATCAATTTCTACTCCCTCATTTCTACAAAAAATAAATTTTATGTGGTGTATAATAGCTTTGGATGATGGCAAATCAATTCACCTGGGACCGACTGTATCTCTGTTACCAAGATAACATTATTTATGTGCGGATGCCAACTACAAGCTGTGAATACAGCTAAAACCATACAAATAAAAATGTCATTCCAGTGAAGACACAAACTGCCAGAAAACAAACCAGGACTTGTCTGCATTGTGTAGAAGAGTTCTCTAAAGGGGGACAATCAGCCAGCAGGTGATATAAACGCTCACACTTCTATTTCACCTGCAATTTCTAAAACTTTATGACAGAAAAAGTCCTCACTTCTCTGCTGAGCTCTGAGCTGTTTTGGAAGAAAGACACCCTGTACAAGGATGTAGAGAAGTAAGGGGACTTGACATTCCCAATATTATGTGTGTACATTTTCTACTGACATCATGCAACATGACAGACTCCCTGATGGTATCTGTTTCCCACTTAACCCACATTTCTCACAGGCTGGGTATACTGGTATTAACGACCACTTTTGCATCTAATATCTTTGTTTAAGTCATGCTCTTGCTTGGTTAGCTCAATGATAACAGCCTGTGGCATTTGGCTTGTGCGGAAGCCCATCACATTTTGGCGCCATGTCCACTGGATGTTTGTGGTTTCTCTTTGTTGTCACCCAGAGATGACAGAATATGAAAAACAGTATTTTGGCTCTCCTTTAATGTGTCACCAACTCCTCTGCTTAGTGTACCAGAAATCTTACTGTTAGCTTGAATGAACACTTTGCCTCTCCACTTGTGAGACTTCTCCATCCCATGATCCACTTTTTAAAAAAAATGCATGGCATTTACAAAGCATTGGTAAAAATAATTAGATAGGACAGACTGACTGATTAAAGTAATGGAAACTAGAAATGCCATGAATGCTGCAGCCTGGAAGCAATGAATGTTGTTCCTTAAAAAAAACAGGTGGAAATCCACTCCATTTTTAAGGCAGATGAGGAAGAGAGGGCCTTCACTTATTAGACAGTGCAGTAGTTAGACCACTGACACTATAAGCAACAACCAACTTTCCATGTCAGTGGATGGGGTCTCAATTCACCATCTCAAAGGAAAGTAACCAATTGCCAGTCAACAGCACAGGGTTCCTCTTGTGTTCTTTCAGGTCCTTAGTCTCCAAAGTTGCACCCATTCCTCTGCACAGGCAGGCAGATCTCAGATCTTTATGGGAAGCTGATACTTTCCTGGAGGAGAGGAGGTACATGCTTCAAGAGTAAGGAGAGAATGATATCAGACCGAGTACAACACAAATATTTAGTAAGTTTTATTCAGGGCTATTAACCGAAGAAAAAAAGAACACTCTAAACGCATTAGCTCACCTTGGCATTTAGTTTAAAATAATGGTCTGTTGTAACAAGACAAAAGCCCCAACAAAACCACTGGGAATCTTCAGTGGCAGCTGATTTAAGCACGTAGCAGCCAAAAGGAATCTCTTAAGATTTATAAGCTGAATTTGTAAGTTGTGCAGTCAGTAGCAAAAAATTGTCAAAATCATAAACATCCAGAATACTCCTGAAATGATCCAAATCCCATCTCACAGCTCTGACACATATCATTATCAGTGTCCACTGTAGTATTACTGAACACTGTACTTCAGTCATTATTTTACATGTGTTTGTTTAATCTGACAAGATTTTACGGGAGGTTTCCTTTGTGGAAAAGGGGATAGATTTCATTGAATGGACCAAGTTGTATAAACAGATGTCTAGAAATCTGTTCCCAAATTAACCAAACAGCAAACATTCAAATATAACTATTCAGAGTAAGGATGAATCCTTGAGGTTTGGTTTCTCTAGAATCAAAAAGTGATGCCTGCTTCTGCAGCACAAGTTTTTTGAGATGTGTTTATATTCCCATTTGTTTCTGCTGCATGCACAGTTGCGCTGGAAAAATCCTGTGAGGGCAATCACAGCATGCACACCTTCAGGCAGGAATGCTCCCTTCCATGCAAAGCCCTTCCAGTTTAACACAGTATATAGTTTAAACTGACATAATAGCATGGATCATCTGGAGGCAAAGATGGTGATAAAAGATGGTGACCTGCCTTGCCTAGCCAACTCAGAGCTAAGGTCTGCCAGACTCAGGCAGATAATCATGTAAATATTTAAGGGTCAAAATTGGCCTTCAGATTTCAATATATGTGGAGTTTATTTATATGTATAATGAACTATATTGTGTGCATTTTATAACACGTATAATTTCAAACAATATATTAACATAAAAATCTTAGATAAAGTGGTAAGAACTTTCATCCTCATTACCTCATTTGCACAAGCCTTGTTCTTAAAAACAATGATGGGCACTTAACAGTGTTTGTGTAAAAGTACAAGACATTTGTCTTCAAACCGACTACTTACCACAGTAGTAGTAATGAATATAATCTAAAATGGTTTACTCTATTAACCACATGGATTGTCTCTCTGTTAAGATGTTGTAGGTATGTCTTGTAAAGCTATCTGATATAAAAGAATTAATGTGTGGGGAAATGTCTTTCACATAAGAACTGGAATACAGATAAAAAATGCTGTTTAGTAAATGTAGTTTATTAAATTAAAGTATTCACTGGAAAACATAATTATTCATAATATTAAGATATATATAATAAATTATTTCATAGGTCACGTTTGTGTGTTGTAATACAAGAATATAATACGTCTGTTTAAATTAGCCTTGTCCTTGACACTACCTGTGTAACCAATCAGCATTTGAATTCTTAGCTCTTGTTTGCTTTTGTTTTTATTATTTTATTAACTATATAGTATCACAATGCTTTTAATACAACTCTCTTAATTGTCCCTGTGTATGAACATGACAAGATTAGATACTGATACGGGTTATCAGAAAAATGACAAGTCCTTTCTACAGAAAATTGGCCCTCCCAAATGTTTCTTGACAGGAGAAAGTTTAAAGTGCAAATACACAGTGAAAGGATCTCTAACAATGGCATAGTGGAGCTCAATGTTTCTTGTGTTTTGGTTATCTCACAGGTTGGTAAACCAATCTTCTCAGCTGAGAGCTAGCTGGAGCAGTGAGAAAACTGTTACATTAGCAGTTTGAGGGCAGGGTGCTAAGGGGGCAAAGATAATACATAAATTATAACATCATTACTCAACTAAAACTTCAACTTAGGCAGAAATTGGTCAATATTTCGTAAATTCACGAGGGGACAAATAGATCAACTCTAGAATTGTCTACTCATGAGAAGTGGTTGAAAGTAAGTACTATTCCACGTTTCTAAAACCCTGCAGACTTAGTCATCAGAAAATGCAGCTATCATGGAGAAACCATTATTGAATGGAGATATTATTGCTGGAGTGTCCTATGGCTATTCAACCAAACAGGAAATATATACAAATTCACAGCTGGTAAAATTCATGTAAATGTGCAGATGGATGGGATGGTTATTAACAAAAAAGGTGATGACCTTTTTTTTTTTTTTTTCTCGTGTTAGTGTATTTGTCTGGTTTATTTTTTTTAAAAAGCTACCTGGAATGTTTCCTAACACTAGTTTAAAACTGAGACAAAAAGCAGCAGCTCTAGAAAGGGCAGTTCCTGGTGATAAAAGGATCAAACGTAACTGTTGCCTAATGAAATCAGGTAGCACAGACTTGATCTTACTTTAGTAAGATGTAGACAGGTCTCTCAAAGAAATTGAATGATGGGAGATGCTACAGAGAAATGTATGAAAGCATTTGAAACCTGGAGATATTAACTTCTACTGAGACTTAAGGAACTCAATTTATTACATTTCTCAAAAGAAAATGGTGTGTTGACTCAATGCCAGTATGTAATTCACAGGGAGAAAAAGCAAATGTACTGAGCAGCTCTTTATTTTAATGCAGAAAAGGCACAATGAGAACTAATGTTTGGAACCTGAGATCAGACCCAGCCAAAACAGAAATGAGCCATTCTTTACAGTTTGAAGATGATAAAGGGAAGGGAGCAATGGATTCCCCATTTCTTGAATCCTTCTAGCCAAGGCCGAATGACTTAGTGGAAGAAACACTTTCACCAAAGTAAAGTTTTAAATTTCAATGTAATATCTGGTCAAAAGTTAAAGACTTGTATCTAAGAGTGGACAATAAGTGATATAAATATCCTTCCCAGCTTAAACTATACATATTTGTGAAAAATGGGAGGTTTTCTACTGAAATGGAACTTTTTGAAAGATTCTAACAAATCCAAATACAAATCCAAATCTGAATCTGGATTCTAACAGAAAATGAAATCTGAAATGTGAAACATCTTTCAGATTTTATGTCAACACAAATAAAGATTTTGCTATTGAATTTTGGAGGACATCTTTCAGGGAATACTTCCTTTCAGGTGTTGAGTTCTAGGAGAGTTTGCAATCATGCACTGGAGTTAAGACCTGCCAATGTGCAGACAGATATGGATATATGAGGCACTAATGTTATAGCATTGAGTAGTATCAGAAACAACAGTCCCAGCAGTCTAATATTTGCCAAACACTTAACAGGAAATATCTGACTGTAATTATTTAAATTATTCATTATTACCACAAAGCCTCAGGGCAACAACTAAGTAGTTCACTCTAGTCTAAAAAAAAATTGCAATGATAAATAGATATGTTTGAGTACAAGAATAATTTTTGATTAAACTGTTTCTCCAATATCAGTACTGCCCCAAGTACATGTAACTATTTTGTAGCACAGTAAATGATTGAGTGTTACTGAACTCTCTGACAAAACAACATCTGGCAATTCAAGTCAATGCTTTCAATTCACATTTTCATGTTTACTTTAGAGTCTCTGGTACTCCAGAACAGAATCTGCAATACTATTCAACAGGTCTCTATAGACTTTGTCCTTTCCAATGCACTGTAGAGTTAAGCTACTCTAAGCACAACATAGGAGTTCACATCCAGCTAGGTTTACACATGAAACGAAAAGCTGTCTGCAACACCTGGGACTGAGCAAGAGTATAAAAGCAGAGCTCTTTTTGAAGAATCAGGAATAGGGAAAAAGCTACTTACTTGCATGCTAAGAAAATGCAAATTAAAGCAGGAATTAGTGCAGCCATCGCCTGAGCTGTGGCTAAGACAGTCTGAGGCTTCAAAGTTACCATAATAATTTCCAGTCCCAACAGACAAAGTATAGCAGCAGAAATGGAACTGCAGGACCAATTTTAGCAGCAGATGAAAATGTTAACATGGGTGATGAAGAAAGCTTTACACTGCAGATTCCTGCACTCCTCCACTTGTGTATTAATCTTGCAAATACCTTAAATTAACATGCAGCTAGACACAGGAACTTCCATTTTGACAAAAATACTTCAGCATTTTATCTTTTCTCCTGAAATCCAAAGTTTTTATTGATAGAACTACATGCACATGAAGACATAAAATGCAAAGAGCTTTACAGTAAACACCGCTTAATGTAATATTAATACCCACGAATGACTAGTGAATGCAGAAATAACATTTTTAATGGAATGGAAAAATTGCTTAATTGCTTTACTTTAAAAAGTGCATGGTTTTTTCCTATTTCTTGTACTGCTGGGCACCTATTCCTGGTTATGAAAAACTAACATCAGAAAAGAAGCCCAGAGCAGTCCTCATCAAATTGAATAAAGAAAGAACAAAAAAAAGAGAAGCATTGGTACATGGGGCTGAAAGCTTCTAAGAATATGAGCCAGATATTGCCTCAGCACCTGATATAGTTTATGGTTACTTCTGCCTTTTTTTTATGAGCAAGATACATAAATGTGTAAGAAGGGAACTGCAGAGTGGTGCAAATACATCTGAGGAAAAAAAGCAGGGAGAAATAAGTTGATCCTTCCCCTGAAATGTCACAAGACTCACTAATGCAATTACCCCTTCACAGAGACCCTGTGGTTTTGGAGAGTCCATTTGACCTCACTGGAAACCCTAATGTTTGAGCCTCATGATCTGCTCAGCATAGGATACATCTGCAGATATACAGGCTTTTCCGTGGAAATACACAACAGAACTCTTTAAACAGCAGGCTGCAGTCACCTGTTAGGCAAAGCCAACAGAAACTACCACTGCCATAATCCAATGCGTAATTCATTGCTTCCTGGGTATCAACACAAGCTTTGCAACAAGGGATCTACCTGATCTATGTGGGTCACTTGGGTGTGGGGCACAGGCTCCTACCTGCTCTGACAATGAAGGGTTTTAATGATATTTTCTAAATTCAAAGCAAAAAATGAAACAAAACACAGGAAAAAGTTGTGTTTGGCTTACCTAAATGTAATTAAATGTTGGCTATATAATACAGAGTACAAGCTTGATTCTAGCACCACAAAATACTATCTGAAGAGCCACTCAAGAGCACCACCAGCATATGTCATACCTGCCACCCAAAATTAAGTTTGTTTTTCTTCTACCAGCCTGAGGCTATTTTTTTCAGCTGTATGAATTAATTCTTGCACTTTTTCTCTTATTACAAAGACATATATTCAAGTCTAGGCTCTTCTGTGAATAGAACTTTTCTTGATTACTGTCAGTGTTTCATTCCATTATTTGTCTTCTAAGTTATAATTTTCTTATTTCACAATGTTTTAACTACATTGGCTGCAACTGTTAACAGAATAACTAGTGATTTTAGGGGCCAACTAGGAAGACTTTAAAAAGATTTGATTAGGCAATTCATTTTACTAATGTTACAACATCTTCACTTGATTATTTTAAATGACTGTTAGTGCATATCCACTTTGGCAAAATACTGAGAAGTCTAATCGTCTCTCCTAAATAACAAGCTTTCACTGGCAGAAACCTGGGGTAAAAAATACAAACAGGATTCAGGAAAACAAAGGCCATGTTCACCTGGCAAAATTTACAAAAATACCTTTCCTGGGGTGAAGTTCAAGCCACTATCCTGAAATCAAAGTGATTTAATTCCTGAACAGCATCAGAGATGAACAAAGATACATGGATCTGCTTTCTCCCATCCCCACTTCCAGCTATTCCTGACCTGTAGTTGCTCCAGTAAGACGACTTCCCAAGGGCTTCTGAACTCCCTGCTCCAGAACTAAAAGAAATGTTGTAAGGTCTCACATACATAACACAGACCACAACCACAGTTAGCAGTAATGCAGTGCAACCTGTTGTTAAAGCATCCATTCCATTGTCGCTGTCAAATTCCAAGCTGATCTCTCCAGTCTTCTAGCCGGAAATACTCCCAACCCTACTCCATCTTATGTGATGACCTTTAATGTACAGACTGCTTTGAAGTCTTTATCTTTCTCCACTCTACATTTTCTTTGATGGGAGATGGACCAACTCCTCTGACATACATCTGAATAGATGTATTTTGATTTGATTCTATTAGGAAGGTAGGCTAAGACTGACACAAAAGAAAGCCTCAAGTCTAACCGAGGTCCTTAATTATGGCTGCAAGTAAAGAGGGTAAGAGATAATGATTTTAAAAGTTCTAAACCCCTTGTCAGGGGAATTTGCGCAAACTTCCAAGAAACCCCATTCAACTTGGTTTTGAACACTTGCAGGGATGGATTATTCACAACTTCTCTAGGCAACCTGTCCCAGTGCCTTACCACACTCAAAGCAAAGAATTTCTTTTCTCTCATCTAAACCTACCCTCTGTCAGTTTGAGGCCTATCACACCACGCCCTTGTCAAAAGCCCTTCACCATCTCTCTTGTAGCATCTTTAGATATTGGAAGGTGCTCCAAGGTCCCCCAGAGCATTCTCTCCTCCTGGCTGAACAACTCTTTCACTCTATCTTCATGGGAGAGGTGCTCCACCCCTCTGAACATCCCTGTGGCTCCTTTGGACTTGCTTCAGTGGGATTGAATCTATCTTGTGCTGATACACAAGCTGGATGTAGACATCCAGACTGGGTCTCACCAAAGCAGATCAGAACCAACCATCTTGACCTGCTGTCATGCTTTTGATGCACCCCAGGATATGGTTGTCTTTCTGGGCTGGAAACACCCATTGGCAGGTCATGTTGAGTTTTTTGCCAACCAACAACTGCGAATCATTCTTCTCAGATCTGCTGTCAATTGACTGCCTATACAGCGTTGTCCTAGTTTGGAGGACAGGTGTCTGCTAAGAAAGGCAGGAGCCTCTCTTTGAAATGGAGAATGTAAACCCCCTCCCTCCAAATT
>PYHW01009191.1:1175550-1207226 GCA_013186435.1 Turdus rufiventris | reverse complement strand
CCCCGTCAGGCAGGGTGTTGATAGCAGTTCAATTAAATGGTGGCTGTAGTCCTTTTGTAGTGATAGATGTGATTCAGTTGAAGCAGTGCTGCTGTACTGTGCAGTTTCCTTTTGGAGGTCCAGTGGAGATGTGGAGAAATCCAGCTTCTCTCTGGAGTCCAGTGGAGAAAGGGGGCTACCTCAGTGTCCCAAAACCTCTATTTTATTTTGGTAAGAAATGTTGGGCTCTTCTCCCTGGCTGGAGGCCCTTCTCCCTGGCTGGAGCAACTTCCAATGGGATAAGTAATTTTATCAGTCACACAGTAGGACTCAATGGGCCATTAGCAGAAGACACCTTCCAGGAGGAAGGGTGAGTTGTGAAAAGATAAAGAACACTGCCAGCCTGGTTTCAATGGGTGGACCATTAGCAGAATATCTCCCACAGAGATAAGGATCACCACCCCCACCCTCAACAGATGGTGATAGAATATATGCCTTTTATCACACCCTGTATTGTAACTCCAGACAAGTGTGTACTTGTGCTTGGGATTTCCCTGATCCATGTGCAGGGCCTTGTGCTTGGACTTGTGCAATTTTATGGGATCCATTTCTCTTCTGCAGGCCCACTTCTCAAAACTCCTCTGGGTGACATCTTTTCCTACCATTGTGCCAGCTGCAACACACAGCTTGGTGTTGCTGACAAACTTGCTGAGAGTGCACTCAAACTCATTGTCCACGTTGCCAAAAACATGCCAGAAGATAGTAAACTATGCACCACCATGCAACCAAATCCTTGAGACATGGATGAACACCCTAAAGATGGGACCCACAAAGTACCTTTTACCACAAGAACAGGTTATTATGGCTCACTTTTTCTATATTATTCTCATGCTGTCAACATTTCATTAAAGTATATTAATTCCTTTTTAGACATGCATCAATTATGGAAAACATTTTAATTCCTTAATAATTCTTCAATCAAAAGCTTTAACAACTCTGTCTGGAAATACAAGTAATTTTTCCAATTTGACGGTCATTTATTTTGCCTCTAGTGATTTTAAGGGAAAAGTAAGTAAGAAACTGTGAGATAATCTGCACTAGGAACTGCTCATCAACTAGGATTGCCTGTAAAACCGAGTATACTGAAAGGCTGAATATTAGGCCCTTTTTGGAAAAGCTGGCTCAGGAGATGAGAAGATGAGGCAGTTATTTCTGAACTTATTTTCAGTGCAAACAGAGATAAAAGATGGGCTTCCAAGCATAGAAGTGAATCTTTCTACTGCAAAAGGTTTATTTTAAAAGATCTGTCATTTTTCTGATTGCTCTCATTGTCATTCATTGAAATACCAAGGGCAATGCTGCCAGGATTTGAGTGTGGACTCTTTCAGTACCGCAATTCTCAAGAGTGAAATAAAATCTCTCACATTAAACAATAATGCTCCTACATATAGCAATATTTGATAAATTTGTTACATATTACTCTAATGAGGGTTTATACCATTGCTCATAAAAAGATACTGTAGAAATTATTCATTTGGCTCCCCATAAATGTCTTACAGTTGTTCATCTAAGAGATGATTACAAGAAATATGTCAGCAAATTGATAATTCAGGAGCAGTCACTTGAAGTTGCACTATTTTAAACTGTATTTATATTACAAACAACTAGTCTGGAAATAATTACTTAACATTATTATTTTACATTAGTATTTTACAATAATTCCTTATCAAAAATCTCTGTTAAGAACATCTAAAACACTAGAGATCTTAATTTATCTCAATCTATGCAGCAAATACAAATACCCAACTTTTCCTGGCTGAAATCCTTCCCCATTCAAATTAATTCTTCTACCTTTAGAGTGCAGCTTGGGAATTCATTAAGTGGTGCAGAAACATTAAGGCCACTGTGACTCATCTTCAACAGAATTGCAAAATCAAGACTTTATTATTTACAGCTCTAATGAAGCATCAGTCTGCTTTTTAAGTAACACCTAGGATTTCTTTTATAGAATATCTTTTAGATTATTAATATTAGGTGAATATAAAGAAAGGGAAGAGATGCTCTGATGGATGATTAGCCACTGTACAGTAAATAGTGACCAGTTGCTATCCAAACCCTTATTTACCTGACTAAAATGACCATTATAACATGCAGTCTTTTACAAGAGCAACAGAGATGTCAGAATTTGGAAGTGAATCTTAGTTTAAAGAATACCACTCCTGAACAATATTTTTCTTTTAAACTGCAGTAATCTCCCCTAAAAGAGCAAAAAGTTGCTAAATGAATGTTGAAGCTATGAAAATTTTAGTAATGAATCATTTTCCAAAGCATGGAATTGAATCTATGAAAGTTTTAGTAATACATCATTTTCTAAAGCATGGAAGAACAATGTCAGTTCTACTGCAAGTGTCTGTACGGAGTTGAGGATCTGCATAGTGAGATCCTAAACCATAGCAGAAATGTAATTAAAATCTCTGGTTGTTGTGAGCTCTCAAACAAAGTAGTGCTAAATTTTCCATACCTTAAAAATATCCTGTATTAAACTCAGTTTCATGTGCAAGGTTAGGTCTCACTAACAACCTCATAAACATGGACAAATATAAAACTAACTTGTCAAATGAACAACTGCATCCCAAAGAGCAAGGTCAAATATCGTTTCAGCTTTTAAATTAATATTGTATACGCTGTGTCTTTCTTTGAACTTGGTTCTATATTCTACAGAAATATTCTACCTACGGCTTTTAGGAAACCTGATAATCAAGCATGAAAGTTCAGTAACTGCTTTATGTATTTCAGATTACAGTAATTTACCGATTATAAACCGCATCTGATTATAAGCCGCACTTCCAGGTGTTGGCAACTTTTCGTTCTTTGTCCATATATAAGCCACACCTGATTATAAGCTTCACTTCCAGGTTTGGACCAAAATTTTAATCGAAATGGTGCGGCTTATAATAGTGAAATTACTGTACTTTCCTTCAGAGACTGGAGATTTTCCTTTTACACTATAACTACATCTACTTTGTGGAATGATCACACGTTTAACTAAAGTCTCTATTACTTCATGTGCTTGCGATTTATGATTCAATAATGACAAAGCATAGCTGAGTACATCTAAAACAATAGCTCAGACCAACATTCTAGGATGCTGCAAATAATTTGCTATGTAAACTAGGCTTCCATTGATCAGCATTCAGGAAAGTGGTTCATTTATTTAATCCATAACTTTCCTTAATGTACTTCTTTTAAACCTTGCTGCCTACACAGAGTTAGATATTTAATCCAGGAGCTATGATAAATTTCCCAGTTCTTGGCATCACTATTATTTTTCTTAGACTCCTACACATAATGTTACCAATTACTTAAACTGAAAGGAAGATTAGAAAAATTCAAGCAACAAGTAGATAAAAGAACTTAAATACTGAAATCCCACACAAAGCAAAAAAACCCCAGAAAACAAAACCAAAAAAAAAAACCCCAAGAAAATTAGGAGTGGGCTGCACTCCTAATAATAAATATCAGCAGCCATATGCTGCTTTCAGCCACATTTTGCTGTAGAAGGGTTAAAAAGCAGTCAGACCAAATGCATTTTTAAATGAACAGGCTGCTTCTGGGTATAAATAGGTAAACTGGCTTACTGAAAACAAATGGATGTACCTGCAGAGACACGGGGACAGTCAGGCAGCATGGACTCCACTGACGTGTCTAGGGGCTCGGAGCTGGACACCCAGTTACAGCAGTTCTGTAAGAGCAGGCAGGTAATTCTTGGAATAAGCCAAAAACTCAGAGCAAAAATAAATACAAATGTTGTAAGGGAGGACAATGATCACATCAAAATACTCAAACTAATTTACATAGCAGTCACAGTAACAACTGGAGAGTACACTACACAAACTTACACTTACTGACAATGAAATAATGTAATTTCATACTAAATAAGTGAGCGTAAGAATGTAATTCAGCAGATTTGTAATGTGCTTAAGTATCATGTTTTTTAAGTGCTACTTTGAGTGCCAGTGGACTTGAGCAGGTGCTTAGACCAACTAGAGTTGGAACTACACTAGTTTTAAGATTTTCTGAGTTGGTGTTGATATAAACAGGTGTTGGTATAAAAACTGAGCCTGCTCATTTGCCAACGTTAAGAAATCAGAATTTTTCAGGGTGTTTTGATGGAGTACACTGTGGAAAGAACTTTCGTGAAAATATGAAACAACATATAACTAAACAGAAAACATCAAGATACCAGATCAATATTAAAATAATTGGAAATATAGCTGACATGAATGTGCGTGAACATTAAAAAAAGACATATACTGGTCTTTGGGGAATTGTATTCACAAAGCCTTTATATTTACCTTTCATTCCTGAAGCTCTTAGTAGGATGAATTTACCTTGAATTTTCTAAATGTTTTGCTATCTATTCAGAGTAGGCCATAAATTGAAGAATTAAATAATATGCTTTCAATAAAACATGATGAAAAGACACCAAATTGAAGATTTAATTATAAAGCAACCACATTTTTAATAAGATTACCAGCTGAACAACAAGATCTACACTGCTTGTTCTGTTAAAAATCTGAGGTTTTCCTTTCTGAAAACTTGATTTAACTTCATTAAGCAGAAAAGGTAGAAAAACAACACAACTTTTTGGAAAGACCCAATCAATTTTCAAAAGATTTGTAAAAAAATAATACCATTAGTTCATGACAGTAAAAATGGATGAGTTCTCTTCTGGTAAACAACATGTATTGTGCATTTGTAGATGTTTGCTGTCCTAGCTGTGCACCATGGAGTCTGTCCTCACTGTGGAAAGATCCTTGACTGGTAGATCAAGTATCTTATTGTATTTCCTTAATTCATTCTGTCTGGAAGAAGATGTCAGCTGTGTTGCAGTGAGGAGAGAATTTCAAAGGCTTCAGTCCCCACCAATAAAGGGCGAGGAATGGCTTTTGAATAGATTTGTCAAGGTAACCCTACTGTTCTGGGACCAGGGAGAGCAGGAACAACAAAAAGGAAGGGTTGCTGTATGAGATTAGAAAGTGAAGTTCACAAAGCATGGCAGATTTTTGTAAGAAACCGCAGATCAATGAAACTATTGAACTCAATGGAAAGAGAAAAAAACAAACACACTACCCAGTAATACAACGTATTTAGTAAAAAATTGTTACAATGGAAGTATTTCATGACGGTTTTAAGGTTTAAAGTAGCAAAGCATTATAATTTTGTGATTTGCATGTGTAATTTTAATTAACAGCAGAATGTGAAATTGCAAATGTAAGGTGGTAAAAATTACAAAAGATGTAGAATTTTTATGAAGTATTACAATCATTTGAAATAAGTAAAATTAATATTAACTACTGATAGAACACTACATCAGAGACCTGGAGATAATACAGAAGATTAGCACACAATTAACTAGCTTTTATATACAATGTGACACTTGCCTCTAAGAAATAAGTATTCTCGAAAGCAGTGTCAAGATATATAAATGGCTGATTTGTTTTATCATTCATCACAGCTCTGAATAAATTCAAAATTCATGACATCTATAGGTACTAAAAATAGGCCACCAGTAATACAGGAGAGATAGCTCCAATGAAGAATTACTTTATTTTAACAATTCATTCTTTCAATTACAGCAATTAGCTCTACAGACAGGCAGCGATTAGGTGTATATTTTAACTATTATTCATTTTACCATTAGCCTTAAACCTGATTAAAGTAAGAGATATCCAGGTGATATGCTAGTCTTAATACCACTCAGCCACACTTCACATATGTAAAATTCTTCTTTCTTATAGGAGATTTTTAATGCTAATGTAAGTTATGACATTCCATCCACTTTTTAGGCCATTAATCATTTAACTTATTCTTTAAAATCTACTTTCTGCAAATGAAATTAAAGATAATGCACTTTTTTTATTCAGACTAAATGCTTAAAGAAAAATGGAGTTTTACAGGATTTAAAATTTCAGTTTTACTTCGTAACACATATTTTAAAGTTTTGATTTCCCATAAAGAAAATGGGGATTTCTCTGACAGAGCCTGTAAGGGTTACCATTATTTATATTTTTAACACTTAAGTAGAGCTGTCAGGCTGCATCCCAGGTGATCCCCTATTTCCATCAGTTGTGGCCTATAAAAATTTTAGGTTACGTCAGGAATAGGCACTGTATACACGAACTTTCACTAAATCCATGAGAAAAAGTCAAGCATAAAAGAAAGTTTAGGATATGACTAATTGAAATTCACTCAGTGCACCTTTTGTTTTAGTGTTCTGCCATGGAAATGCAGAAAACAGAGATGAGTCTAATCTGGTGAGGATGAGACTCATAAACAGTCGTTTAGTTGGTCTTACTCTAAAAAGAAGATTTTTAGAATCTCAGCAACCCCATACTGAAGTATAACAGCTTCTGAGTGCTACAGGAGTAATTACATATCAAAAAGCTGCTGAGAGAAAGGATATTTTGCCAGAAGAGCAAATCATCAAACTGAGTCATGAAGAGCTTAAAGAGGATTTTCCACCACTACCAGATCAAACCAGCAGCACAGGGTGCACCAAGGACTTTGCTCCAGATACCAGGTACTGCATGAGCTTCCTTGCTATGCCTCTATTTTACTGCACATCAGGAAGAAACACTGGACTTGGTGCTTAGTATTTTGACTAACTGCTAACTTAGCAGTTCAGAAATGGCTTTAATCTTGGTTAATTTAGTGGCCAGTATGAATACATAACTTTCACTGTTCTGTATTATGCTGTCTTTCACATCCAGACATGTTCATTCAGCCATACACACATGCATATACTCAAATTCTTTTTTTAAAAAAGGTCTTACCTCTCGCATCCACTCTCGAATAGTTTTCCCAACTTCCTGATGCCACACATTGTGAACTGAGTCTGTCAACGCCACAGCAGTTACCCTATTCTTTACTTGTGTCTCTCGTTGAATCATCTGTTAAAAATATTGTATTTAAATTAATTCATTTTACTGAATAGAGTCTGCTTAATCAGAGATAATGATTGAAAATTTAAAAAGAAACAGCAATACAGATTCAATACTTGACTTCACTTGTTTTAAAGTTTATACAATTCCTAACAGGTCCAGAGAAACAGAAACACCTAATATTCTTGATAAAAAAAAAATACTAACTTTTAACTGACTGAACTATTCAGTCCTATTATTTTCCATGTGGCTTGACAATTCTAGGATTAAAGGTATCATAGTGAAAAAATGGAAGATTCCCTGAGGACACCTTTTACAGGCTTCTCCAAGTTCATATTTCAGTTCTTCAGGGAAGCTGGTACCTGTGGTTCACTGTAAGGTTCTCATGACTATCATCTACTAATTTTCAGTAGATTGCTGTAGTTTTTCTGATGTATAATCTCACTTTGCCTTGTATAGGTTTTTTCTTTTTCTATCCAATTTAGCTATCTTGTAGGCTCACAATGATCCCAAAATTCTTCTCTTTTCTCTCTTATTCATATGCTTACTCAGCTAACACCAAAGCCTCTCAACTTTTTTTGGATATTAAAGAGCCTCTGTTGTTGTAAATGAGTCAGACTAAATAATATCAGTTCTAAAACAAATTAACTGATTACTGCAAATAACACAAACTGACAAAGATGCTGTGAAACTCAGCACTTCTATGCAAGATAAAAGGTACTGGGAAAGAATAGTTTGATATCAAAGAGAGACAAAAAGGTTTTAATCTCCTGACATGAGTGATCCTAATTTGCAACACTGAATCAAAGAAAGCATAATAAATTATACTTATAAAATCAGCATTTCACACCTGGTGTCATTAATACTGTGTGTGCTGCAATAAAGTTAATTTTTTTAAGGTTCTCTTTGTATAGATATAACACATACCACATTTCTAAAATCAGGTATTCTCTCTTCATGCTCTAGGTAACTGCTTATCAGCACACATGCTGCACCTCTGAACTCAGCGCTCCATGTCCTTGTCATAAGAATGACTCAAAAAACCTACCAGAAAAAAAGTCTTTTGAAAGAGACAGTATCTAAAACCAAGACCTGCCAGCCAAACATACCTAACTCGTATCTGAGTACAGTGTTTTAATCACACCTTATGTACTAAAATTCCTGTTCCAGTGCTGTGCATTCTAGCACACATTTGGCTGCACTGTCTTCCACAAAACACAGTGATTAAACAGGCAAAGGTGCAAAAATGTCACTGTTCTTGAAGCCCACATACCTACCAATTACTCAGAGTTTTTACATGCTGGGTGAAGTTTAACATCAACACCAGCTCAGAGTATTCCAGCATGACCTCCTCCATGAAGTGCTGGTATTCAGAAACACTTCTAATGACTAGCAAAGATAAAAAATATGCTCTGCTTTGGAAAAGCAGTTTTTTCTCAAGCTGCTGTGTCCCATGTTTCTGTTTCGAAAACTAGCCACCCAGTCATCTAACACCACTTTTTTTTTTTTTTTTTTTCAANACGAGAAAATAAAAAGGTGTAGTTCCCTTTTTCTTTTCCAGACCTAGCTCAGGTTTGCTATTCTCAATTTCCCTATGTACATGTAAGAACTGGCAGCCATTGATCACCATTTCTTTCTACTCTTTCTTCACATAGGACAGTCTTTGCTTTTCAGATCCTATATGATATATAGAAAATAATATGCAATACCCAGCATCCTCCTGGTGCTTGCCATTCAGCTTTGTGGATGCCTGCAGAATCGTATTCTCTTCACAAAAATCAGCAAAGTGACTGAGGCTGACAATGTGATGTTTTTGATAACTCAGCCACAGTGCTAGGGTTAGGATAAGGTCTCATGGATGCAGCAGCAAAAAGGGATCAAAGGGATTAACTGAGCCTCACTTACAGATTTTTTAACATCCAGCCCAGAAGTAAAAAGTTTTGGTAGGCATCCATACCCTTCTGAGCCAACTTAGAAAGAAACAGACAAAAACAATACATCAAGTTGGGAAAGGATCAAGGGTGTAATCTTCACTTACACAAGAACTCTAACATGTCCATGTTTCAGTGACACAGAAATGTCACAACATGTCATTGTCATGTCAAACTGAGGACACTTTTGCTTCTATCAGAGCAGCTCAAGTTTCCTGGTACAATGGGACATTCATTGATAATAATAATCAAGGAGAACAGATTCAGGTTAAGCTCAAGCAGCAGATCCTCTTATCAGGAATGATAATTTATCCTGCAAGAAGATAAGTCTAGGTGCTTTTGGGCACAGATGCTTCAATACTCAGTAAATGCTTCAGATTCAATGGATTGATAGCTCACAGTTAGAATATACTCCTCTTTTTAAAAACCAGTTTTGAATTAAGATAAATTTTAAAAGTTAAATGAGCAGAATAAAATTGTAAAGGTAAAATAGACTGACCTTAAACAAAAATGTAGTATTCAGCTACCATTCATATCTGATATAACTTGAAAGTTGTTATAGATCCCGAGGGAGAGATACTATGAGATGCATGACTTACATTTCCCAGGACTTGCTTTATTCTACCCAGCCTGTATAGTCTTTTGAGGTGTACATAATAAAACTGAAGATATTTAATAGGCCACAGTCTACTAAAAATACTAAGATGTAGAATTCAGAATAATGTTTTTTTTTACTGAAGCAAACAAAGGCCCAAGATTTTTGTCTAAAGTTCATTTACATCTTATAATCTTTTTACATCAGTAAATTCCACATGCAGAAAGTTTTCACAGCCTAGGAATTACCTAATTTCCTCTCAACACCCATTAAAATATCTTAAATTATTCTTAGCTGACTATATTTTGCAGGAGAACATCTCTGTGAACTTCATCACTTGATGGCTCACTCTCCCCTTACACTCCTTCTTCCAATAATTCATTCACAACCAGAAATAGGTAAACTGGCATTTCTCTATTACGTAAATAGGCTCTCATTTATTACTGCATCACTCATGATTCCAGGTCCTCTAGAATTTCCCTTTTTCTCTCTACAAGCATTTCCATTTTTTTCTTTTTTTCTTGTGTTCCTTCGTCGTTGTCATAGTAAAGTTTGATTTTTTAACTTATTAACCATATATCAACACTATATATTTGATTCCATTAGAATGACAAGTTGTAGACCAGTTTTCCTTACAAGTTAGAAAGCATTCAAGCATCCTTTTGAAAGTCCTCTTTATCCCAGTGGCTGAAAATTTGTTCCTTCACTTTGGAAGGGAAAATGTCAATGGTCTAGCTGCAGAAGTATTCAGATCTAACAGTTACATAAACAAGAATTTGAAAATCCCTAAAAAATGCATTCCTTAAGTTCATACATAATAATTACTCATTTTTTGCTCAACTTAATAAGTATTCTACTGTTAATCTGTAAGTTAACATTACACAGTTATCATAACATTATGTCAAAAGGTTGATACCTGTAGTATCTGCAGTGTGTGGAAATAAAACATAGCTTCACACATACAATGCAGTATATTTAGTATGCATATATAGTGAGAACTGATGGCAAAATATGCCTTTGGTATATATTTTACAGAATAATACTCCTGCCAAATGAAAGCATCAGTGTGTTAAAAGAGGGCTCAAAGGTCTGATCTTGCCAACATGAAAATCCATGAAAATACCAATTAGGCTTCAGGTAAATGGCCTGTGGGAGTAAATCCTAGATGCATTCATCCCATACTCATCATACCTATTCCAACATTTAAAACAAGCAAAAAATTGAAACTTCTGAGAAAAGTTAGAGTAAGTGAAAATATTTTTTTACAGGTTTTATTTTTGCAGGTTCTTATAATTAAAAACCATCATGTCATATTCAGGGAATATTTACTCTTCTGAGTTGTTTGCAATTAGGAATGAGGAAAAATATATTAAAAATTAATTAAAAATACAGCCAAATTTTAATTTCTCTTGCAGTTTTGAAATAACTCTTTCAGCTACTTTCTTTGTGTTCCATAGCAATTTCAGTTGTGGCATGGTGTTTACATGGTATGCACTGGACTTCAATGGGCACATCAACAACAAGCATTTGACTTCAAGCAATATAAATTTGATGCAATTATACTCCATTGTATCCAATTGCATCAGATTAGTTTGAGACACTTAAGACATTCTGGCACTCGCAAGCAGAATTCTTTCCAGGGGAAACAACTGGAAGCCCCTGTCCAAAGTTCTCAATGGTTTCCAGATGTGGAATGGATTTGCAGTAGAAATTCTGGTGGATCAAAACAGCATCAGTTGGACACTGAAATATTTGTAGAAACAGTGGTAGATGGAAAGAGAGAAGAAATCACATGACAGAATCGTGCGCAAGAGGGTAATTTTTACTTCCTTTTGGAAATGCATGTGGATTTTTTATTTTGGTAACTTCATATACTCTCCTTATGACTTTCTTTTCTTATGACAGTCTACAGTCAACCAACATCCCTTGCAACCATCATTTCACTCAGTCTCATACAAACCAATTATCTAGTCTGTCTGCCTGGCAGCACTTGAGTCTCTCCTCAGTTATGAAAAATCCTCTTCACCAGGAAGTATGTAATTCTGTATTCTGTAGTGCAAGTTTGTTGGTTTGGCATTCCTAAGACCTTTCACTGCCTCCTGAATAGAACTCCTGAATTTCTGAAATACTCTCAGTTTTCTGCACATCTTAAAATGGGATTAGATCCCCAAGAACCCTCATAAACTATGAATCATTAGGTATTAGAATTGCTGGGCAACTATGCTCAAACAGAACAAAGCAAAAATAATAAACAATGCAAAGTTCCACCAGTTCTCATTTCCAATTAGCAACAACAATCATCTTCCCTAAATGAATTTGCAGATGTGATAATATCCCTCCTTGCAGTAGACAAAGCCCTGATACACATCAGTTTTTAAAAAAAAAGCAAAAGAAAATACCTTCAAATATACAATCAGATAATGACCATAGTACTTGCTGATATTTGGTTCAAAGATCCACTGGATGTTATATCTACAACTGTGATATTTTTCTACAGCAATAAATCATATGGCAGCAGTAGTAATAATGCATTAACATAATGAAACATATTGCTTTAAAGCTTCTAGAGGCTTGGATTTGTCAAAGTTCACAATGTAAACCAATTTCTCTTGCAGAACTTCTACTGAAAATTATCAACTTACATGGGAGCTGGAAGTTCATTAAATCAATCATGAGTAGAAAAATATTTTAATCAAAAAGAGGTCAAGATTTAAAAAGTCATCTCCCTTATACATAGCTCAGTAAAAAACCCCAACTAAAAAAAACATGTACCCAGAATTCTGCTGGTGTATTTTTGAACAGTGCAAACAAAACTCATGGTTCTCTTGTAGAAAGCTTCTGGCTTCAGCTTTACTAAAACTTTAAACTTAATAATGCGATTCTCCTGTTTTCTTGACCCTAGTGTGTCACAACAGGGAGCTTACAAGAGAAAAGCTTTTGAGGACCTGTAATAATGAGGGAAACACCAATTTTTATTTTTTTTTTTCCTCAAACACAAGTAGTTTAGGTGTGGCAGGGCTTAAGGGTAGAAATGCTGGCTCACCTCAACTACAAACCTCACAGCAATTTGTTTAGCATGAATGAAGCACAGCAGCTCAACAGAAAGCCCATCATATAACATAAACTGGTATGGCAGCACAGGAATAAAAACCTTTGAATTGATCTGCTACATCTTGCCTACAGCAGACCAAACCAAAATAAGATGGTGGCAGGGACATCCTCCACTCTCTGGAGAATGAAATGTGGGCATTCTGCAGATAAATTCCTACCAGATGAAAAGTGTACATTAGACAAAAGGGTTTGGTGAAGCTCCTTCACATTAGAAATTAATCTATTGCAAACAAAAACAAATCTATTTTTTACTGGACCTCAAGACATTTCAGCAATGAAGGTTGCTGAGATACTTCCCTTTGCACTGCTGCAAGAACTGCTGGAGTGATCAGAAAAGAAGGTTTGGAGCATGAGTCTACTTGGAGTCAGCCAGTTGGGACTCCCTTCTGACAGCCAGAGTCTGCAGTACCAAGATTGGAGATTAGAACTGGGGAGATCTCACTGGCATGAAAATCAAATTTTGAAGGGTCAACATCTTCTACCTATCTTCTATTCAGGTACAGAATATGAAGCCTGATCAACATAAGTGTTAATATTCCTATGTTGCTGATAGCAGCAGCTAGCTGTTGGATTGCCTATAACACATGAGATAAAAACCAGTCCAGTCTTATGAAAGTGGAGCTCCACAAGTTCAAATTGCCAGAAAGTGTCCAAAACTACCATGTGCAGTATTCGGCACAACTGACACTGAGAAGCATCTGCTACTCAAGCTAATTTGTTTAAAGATAGTTTGCGTATGTGCACCACAAACACACCAGCCCCAGGAAAATCGTAACTTGCAAAACTACACAGTTCACTAAAACATTTCATTTCATACTCACAGTTAATTTGGATTTGGGTAGTGCAAGATGGTGTGAGCCTGTGATCACACCAAACCTCCAGCGAAGCACATCCTTTGCTGCTCTGGCTTTACCATGTGTCTGTGTAAGCAGCATCTTTATAATAGGGACACAGGAGGCTGCAGCAGTTCTCCAAATGACATGCACTCAGCCTGCAAGATCAGTCCTCCATTGGTATAGCTATGCAAAACCTGCACTGGAGATTTTGTTAACAAAGTTATGTTGGCAGTGATGGTGAAGGATTTTTTTCACTCTTTGCCAGTAAAATTTTAAAAATCATAGCTTTGTTTTCTCCTGGTTTATCTGGATTTCTGTAGGAGTGGACAGCTATTTGAGTGCCATGCCTAGTTGGAATAAAATAATAAAGTAAAAAAAAAAAAACAAACCAAAAAACAATCAAAAAAAGTCAAGGTCTCCACAAGCTATGAAAGAGAGACGTCTCTGCTTGATATTGGGAGTGCCCTCAGCCTCTTATCCCAGACTTGCTATCCTGGGCTCAGTTTTCACAATGACTTTCATGGTCCTAGTCAGCTCTGGGCATTGTCAAACCACAGGCTATAATTTTGAACATCTCCTTGTATAAATGTAGGTTGGGTACCAGATTTTCAGCCTGATCTTGCAGCCATTAGAGACTGTTGAAGCATTTAGGAGCAGCTGTGCACAGCTGATACCCAACAGTGTAGCCCAGCTGACATTTTCTCAGAGGTGCTCCATCAAAACATGGTGCCAAGCACTGCCTTAGACCTATCAGTGAGCAAACCGTAGTAAATTTTCAAACCACGCCAGTTTTGTTGCTATTGACAGAAGTTATAGGAAGCTCCTATCAAGGAGCTTACAAGAGAGAAGTCCTTCAGGACTTTTCAGTCTCAGGAGGAGCAGGGATTCAGGATGCAGACGACTTGCCACATGTTGGACTCTCTGCAGTAGCTCACATGGGCTCCACTGAAGGCTGGCAGCATTTAGAAGCTGGACTGCTGATGTTGCTAACAACTTCAGCCATCTGCTCCACCCATCTGAGGGATGTGACTGCTCCCCAGTCCAGCTCCAAATTGCCACTGTTTTCAGCCCCAAGGCTTTAAGTCTGGTCAATGTCCTGGTGATAGTTACTTTGGCCAATTTCAGATCAATCAGGCAGCAGGACTGGAGAGAAACAAAACCTTTGTACATAGGAAAGAAGTTCTTTCTAAGGTACTTGCTTGAGCTCAACATCTTCAAAATTACAGTGGAACAGCTCTGCTTTATCTAAAAAGACAGTATGCATATAAAATGAATGAATAAAACTAGTTGTTTATTCTAAGTCTTGCTGGACAGCAGGGTAAAATGGCATTACTTCTTCATTGCCTCAGTTTGAATGGTACATGGAAAACTATCATTACAGTTTTACGCAAATCTCATGGTGGTACATTTTTCAAGGAAATAATCGGGTTCCTCATATTTAATTTCATTCCTAGAAAAAGAGAGAGAACTGCAGTGGTTTAACATAGAGAAGGGCAAATCCTCAACATATTTTTAGATGTTGGCTGTATCTAAGGAAGGACTGGTCATTTATTTAGGAAATTGCCCTGGTTTTATCACACATACACACAAACATATCAACCCATGTATTAACTTTTATTAGAAAACTGGGCTTTAAAAACATAAAAAACAAACAGAAAATGAGAAAAACTGAATGTTAAGCTCAGCACCTCACAGGTGAACATGATGCCTGACATCCTTGTTATTTAAACACTGGATTTCCTTTTTAGCCGGAGGATAAGACAACACTCACTCTTCCTGTCCTTTGAAGCCTCGGCTTTGACTCCTATAACCTCTGAGTAACTTCAGAACAGAAAAGTTCCTTCACAGTCAAGGTCTCTGAAGCAAGAAGATATGTAAACTGGAATTTCTGAGGTCACACAAATTTCTGGAGGTAACTTTCCTTGTGATTAGGGAAGGACAAATTGTGCTTTGTTATTGCAGGCAGCCAAAAGAGAACAGCAGCAGCTTCCCTTCTCTTTCCCACTAAAATGCTGCTGCCACTTGCATAATCCTTCACCAAAAAATTATGTGCATGTGTGGTAGAAACCTGAATTACACAAAGCGGACCACAATATCATAGAATCATAGAATGGCTTGGGTTAGAAGAGACCTTTGACAACACCTAGTTTCAACCCCAATATACAACTGACATCTTCAAAGTCTGAAAAAAACAGTAAAGCAGGAAAAATAATGGATTTTTTAAAAATCAGTCCTCATACATTGGATGTGCCATCAGATATCCAACAAGGTTTTCCAGCCACTCATGAGATGACAAAATAGCAGCAAGGTTAATAAGTCTCCTTGAAGAGATTTCAAATCCTGTAGGGCTTTGTGAAGCAAAGGTCGTATACCTAAATAAAATACAGTTTTACATAATATAAAAAACAACTAAAGAAATTATTCAGAAAAAGATCTTCCAAATTAGAGTACAGAATAGACTCATAAATTAAATGTCTGGTCCATGTCCTATGCCAGAAGCCATCAGGCACAGCTTTACTGGCAAAGGAAGCTCAGACTCTCTATCCTTCAAAGACATGGGACATGAACCTGCCCTTATTACATCTGGAGAGCCACAGCACTGCAGCAACATAAAACTTCCACCTCAGCATGCCTGGACATAGAAACATAGTGGATGTCTTGAATGCTGTCTTACTGCCATGAAGTATTTCTGTGTTCCTCTCCCTACTCAGTGATCCTGAATCAACCTGGTCATCAGCTTGCCCACATTATTTACTTCTGAGGAATCCTCCAAGAGACCGATGTGTACTATGCTCTGCATTGCCCCCAGCAAAAGCCTGCTCATTAAACACCACAAATCACCCTCCAGTACTGATGACATCACTCAGAAAAGTGATGCCAGGTAAAGGTGAGTCAACATAAGAAAAACAAGTACCACTTCTTATCATGAGTGCTGTGCCTAAGCATGAGGACAATGGATGTTGCACAAAAGCACCAAATATTCCCAGCTGCACATGTAGGAAGGTACTAATTTATCACACACCTTCTTTGGCAAAATAACCTAAGCTCTTCAGGTTTTCACAGGCCTCAAAGAAGGACTGGGTTGTTAAGAACGATGCATGTTTATGTTCAAGGTTGTTAGGAAGTGGAAAAGTCTTCCTGAAAATTTTGTATTGGACTCTGCCCTTGGTGATTGCACTTAGGCTGCCAGACTCAGACTTTCCTGAAGGTATCAGCCAGGCCACAGTGGCTGGCTGCAGAAACCAAGCTACACCAGTGGGCAAGCTGGGATGGTTTGGCGAGCACTGGGCAATCTTCCCCTCTTGATGCTCAAGGAGGAGCCTGCAGGCAGAGCTAAAATAGTGAATGTCTGGTCCACCAGGTACAACATGAAGAAAGCCTTTGTTCTGTGACCACGGGAACTCATCAGAACACCAAAGAACCATGAAGATCAGCCACCCCTGCACTAAAGTAAAATGTCTGCTGAGCTTTCTGCACACACTATACAGTTTCTGGACAGTGTACTCTGAAAAAGGCTTGCTGTGGCTTTAATTACTTACCCATCCTTGTAAGCAAAGGACTTATAATTTTCAACTTAATTCCCACTTCACAAAAAGATTCCAGAGATATCATGGAAAACAAAATACATTTAGTGAAATCTACATATTCAGGCTATAATCAATACAATTTAAAAATGTTAAAATCGTGGGATAAGGTAGAAAGTCAGTCCCTCTTTCCCACAGCATTTAATGTCTGCTTTTTATTATACATCTACCAAATTATAACCTCCTTGAAAGAGAACCATTTTCCTTTTGTTTGGTCCTGAACGCACAGTTGGAAGTTTAAGCATCTAGCACACTGAGAGGTATTCCTGTATGCTCTTTGCCTAATTTTAAAGTAAGTTAAATAGAATATATAAAGTAGCCATTTAGTTAGATCAGGCAGTTGGAGCCACCCCTGTGTTTATTTCCATTACACATCACTAGCAAGATACTCCACATGACGCTCTGGTTTCATAAGGTTCATAAACCAAAAAGCAACTGCAAGCTTCATTTCTGCTCCTTTTCCTCCAAAGTCCTCTTCAGTGAAGAAACACACCAGTGTAAGTTTGCATTTCTTTATTTCACCACCAGTACCATTACCACCTTAGCTTACACAGGCAGAGTGGGATCTGATGAGCAATATGGCTTATCATACAATTGGTCAAAAGTCAGCATGTTACTGGACCATGACACCATATACAGTTCACAGCTCCCATCTCTGGGAGCTTCAATATCTGTGTCTGTCCTCTTAGAGAGATGACAACAAACTCACATCTCCAGTACTTAAAGAAACAAGTCCATTCATCAGAGACAGCAACTAGAAAGCTTGTGCATGCTGTAGGAGGGGTTGTACCAATCGAGGGCATCAGTTCTTAACATTAGAAACACGCACAGTGCCACATTCCATTCAATACACAGGCATGAACTTATGGCTTAAAAGGGTTCTTCTCTTTACAAGAAGCATCACTACACTAGGAAAAATGCTTAGCTGGGAAGTTTTATAAGTTTAACCAAACTGTTTCATAAACTAATGATTAAACTCACAACCACCTTGAAATACAGGCAAACCTTACTCTGCTGAACAATCATGGGTCCACTTCTAACATACCTTGACCTAAACACCAGAACAAGGCCAGCCTTCCCTGTGGAAAGGGAACAAAGATGTGCTGCCAAAGATGTGTTTTCAGATTATTTTCCTTCCCCCTCCTCCGCCTTTGTGTGAACTTCTGAAATGAATGGCTTTGGCTTACAAGCCTGTGCTCCTGGACCCAACAGCCCTGTGAAGCTGGCAGGTTTTTTTTCCCACACTAAACCACTGAACTTAGATCCCACTCCTCCTCCTCCCTTCTGGTAAATGGGGCCAGAGATACAGGTAAGTTTGAGCCCAACACTATGAGCAGCCCACAAAACACCATGGTGCAAGAACACGGAGACACGCTGTTCCTGCAGCAGCTGGGACAGTCGTGTGCTTTCTGGTGGGATACCATACTAGTTATTCTGAGTCCACAGATGTCTGAGACATCTGATACCATCTGATAGGAGAGAATGTTGTGGTTTGGATCATAAATACATTGCCTGGCATTTTCTTTTCTTGCAATTGCTGCAGTTTCCAGAGGGCCTGACACTGCATCACAGGCCAGCTAGCTCGGCTGTTGAAAGCCGATTGTGAAAATAGTGTCAGTAAATCCCACCTGAGCCATTCCTGCAAAACATGGGTATGAACATGTGCTGTGGTACACAGATTTTGTGGTACACAGATCAGTACTCTTCTGGCTTAGGTTTTCAATGTGAAGTTGTAAGCATGTTAGGCACATCACTCACAACACCTGAGGATGTGTTCTCGGGAGAACAAAGACCTTTGCTGGCCCTGTGCTAAATGTGCATTCCACATGCTGGTACCCATCAAGCTCTGTTCAGCATGCACACGTATTTTATTTTTCCAGGTTGAGGTGTTACGAGCAAACTCTGAAGTTTAGGTGTGTAATTAGGGAGGTGGCTAATGTGATTAATTTGATTTAGTGAGACTTATATTGATGAAATATCATTTAGGTTTGATGAAATACCTTGTTCTGTGCAAAAAAATCTACTGCAAAAAGCTGCTGCAGCATATATGTGGTATGCCTGCTGTCTCAAAAGAAATACTTTGTGTGGTTTTTAAGGAAAAAGTCATACTTTTATAATGGGTTGTGTGCATCCCTATGGATGTAAACATACCTCTAAATTGTCACAGTGATTTCCACAGAAATGTACATCTAGCAGATACTCCTCACTTCAGGTTCATATCTTAATGAACCAGAAATTTAATTCCCTTTTTAGCAACTGTCCTCTAGCATTCTCCTACCTTAAGGAAAACAGCACTTCAAAATGCTGACAAGAGCCAAGTACATAAGTCATTATTCAACTACCAGAAAGTAAGTAGCAATAAGGAGCAACACTAGAAAATATACACCCACAAGGATTTCTTTTCTGGTACTGGTAATAATGGTAAGTTTTCTGTCTTCCCTTGTTTTCAATTTATCTGTTTCAAGATTCCCATTTTCAATTTATTCCAACATTTATCTGAGCGCACCACAGTGGTCTAAGCCACATATAGCAAGAGAATTTGCCGTCTCATAGCTTCCACAGCATTATTGCAACACTAAAAACATCAATAAAAATGTTTTCACACTCTTATCTGTCAAAATCAATTTTACTACAGTAACTGTTTCCTCTAAGTTGGACAAATTTAGTAATTTTCTTTTACTTCTCCTTCTTTTTTCAGTTATGGTTTTATCTATTCTAGTCTAATATGAAAATAGATTGGCTCATGTGGCTCAAATTAAGACACATCAGTCTAATCCTTAAGTAATCTGGTAACAACTTTTTACAAAGCAATACTAGTGGGAAGTGATGGTGGCAGCTGCAGCCCACAGCAGCTGTTACAGTGCAAATTCAGCTGCACTGTTCTGCTAACTTATTAAAATTATTCTGAAAAATAAACCCACTGAACCCTTCAATGTATGAGCAGATCATTTATTCCTACTTAAAGTGTTTGAGTTGAGACTCCCACAGCAATGGCTAGGAGTGATTTTCACCAGGCATTGGATATATTTCATTCATGAATTGCACAAAGGCTACTGAAAAGCCATCAGATGGGAACAGCTTTTGGTCACTACTAAACAGGGGGCAGATTTGAAACAGTGACCTAGAAGTGAAAGACTTTGTAATCTGATTACCAATCCCTTGAGCCATCCCTTCCCTCCCCTTTTCTTTTTTACTGATAAGAGAAAAGGAGTCTTATTACCTAAGCAACTTTTGTAGCCTGTTAGCAATGCAAAAGCTTTCATTTAGTGTTTGAAAAGGAAAGTCTCATGGGCACGCTTATTAGCCCATCTCAAGCACAAGCTCTGTATTATTTTTCCTTATTAATTTCAAAATAAATGTATTGGTATAAAAGCATAGCACAATGCTTTTTTTTATAATGATTTATAGTAAAGTTCTTGCTGATTAAAATAGGTGCTGATGAGAGGTTTCTACATAGCTGTGGAGTCAACAGATCCCTTACTAGCAAAGGAAGAGATAACGTACTCCTTTTGTCAGCAAATACTCAACAGAATATAAATATATTACTGAAGTATGGTGCACATAAGGATCTAAATAATTTGTTTCTCATACATAAATCATTCAACCACAAAGATGTGCTTTCTCACTCAAAAGCAGGAAGGTTTGGTACATTCTGTAGTTTGATTGTCAAACAGTATTTTTTAATGAACAAACAGGATCTTCCAAGTATGCCAAGACCCATTTGTATCACCTTTAGGATATGGTGAAGCTATTGTTTCTCCTTTTCTTCCTCAGTTCCTTTCTCAAGACCCTCCAGAAGAAATCTGTGGGACCTCTTCTGCCAGTTTCCTGCCTTTTTTTTCCTTTTGTTTGTTTGTTTTTGGGTTTTTTTTGTTTGTTTGGTTGGTTGGTTTTTTGGGGTTTTTTTTTGGGTTTTTTTTTTTGGTTTTTTGTTTTGTTTTGTTTTGTTTTGTTTTGTTTTTTTGTTTTGGTTTGGTTTGGTTTGGGGTTTTTTGTTTTTTTTTTTTTTNTTTTGTTTTGGTTTTGGTTTTGTTTTTTTTGTTTTTTTTTTTTTAGGGACACTGTGGCCTGCAAATTACCAATGCTTGTTTAGTTAGAGGTAATAAACAATTAGCTACACCAGAGTGGTGTGGTGTTCATGTTTTTCTTCACTGTACTACACTCAACTAATGTCTTAAAAATTAATGCAAGTGTATCAGGATCTGAAATTAACTTTTCATAGCCACAAGCAAAATCCTTCTAGGACTGGGAAAATCCTATTATAGCATTTCTGGCATCTCACTGCTTATAGACTATTAGTACACACAAAATAGGATTTCAAATTACCATTTTGTGAGTGCAAAAAGAGTTGCTCTCTTGTTGATTAAACATATTTTTTACTTCCTTTTGTTTATGAACTGATAAAGTAAAACTAGGTGATGCTTGATCTTCTTAAATGATGGATCTATAACTAAACATCAGTTGGGCAACCAGACTGTCTAAGACTACTACATGACCCTACAGTAATAATTTGGAAACCTATATATTTATAATAAACATGCTACACTATCTTCTTGAATTGTGCAGTTACTACCAGGAGGATTTTTCAGAAATGCGCATATTCATCTCACTGTTTACAAAGAGATTGCTCAGAACTAGAGTGGTTCAAAATCACCTTAACATTTCAAGCAATTATGTGGGACTAAAACACAATACTTACAATTCATTCTGCACAAAACAAGAGCTATTATTTTATTGGCTTGCTTTTGATTGGTGATGAGCTCTGGCTAAAACAGTACTTCAGAAGTTTATTTTAAAATTACTTATCCTTTTTAAGACAATCATTGTGTTTCAAATGTATTAAATCTAGAACTCATATGTAGTAAAAGCATTAGTTACACCAAGCAGCCATCATATTGACTAACAAGTCATTTCTAGTGATCAGGCAATCCAACTGTTAATTCCACACATTTATTAATACTTGGCGTGAGAAAATTTACACATTCACTCAAAGTCAACAACACTTAACTAGAAAGAAACATTCGGGCTAAACACCAGGGAGAAAAAGCAAGTCTAGGGCCTGATCACAAATCACTGCTTAGCAATGAACAACGCTTCAAACCACAAAAAAAAAAAAAAATGTCTTGAACTTGAGTGCTGGAATTTCATTGGAGAGAAAATTTCCCAACTTGGCCAGCACACGGCATTCTTTACAATGCTCTGCCAATTGCAGAGGACAACGGCAAGCTGCTAACATCCATGCTTGATGTCATTGAGTTTGTTGTTGTTGTTATTGTTATGACATCTAAATTTTGTATTAATTTTCTGATGCTTCTGAAATGATGACTGATTTTACTAGCCTGATTAATCTGATTATTCCACTTCTTTCATAATTTTCATCCAAGATAAATGAACCCGTAAATGGAAGAAACATTTGAACTTGGAGCAGCAATTCAGGTGATTTAGGGTTCTCTAACTGAGAAACATTCTTCCACGGGTAAAGTAAATGACACATGTTTTACACAAACCAAAGATGGACCCTTTAAATTTCCTATTCTCGCCCTCTGCTTATCTTTCTCTTGACCTTTGCTGAAATACATCACCCTAACTCATCAAGACTCTTCTTAACACGTTTCTAACACTGTGGATCACGCTGGCTGGAAGCACAGCTGGCAAGGGATCCAAACCCCATCACTGGGCAAACTCAGCCTTCTGGCTTTGCCAAGAACAACATTACAAGTTGGGCTTTTTTTAAAAAAAATTGTTACTGTATGGGACAATTGATTCTGCATTTATTTGCAAGTGCTGATGACTCCTTCCATGATACTAACACAAGGCTAAAAGCAAAAACAACAATTAATTAAACAGCCTAGACTTACTTAATAAGAATTCAATTGTTAGTTAAAGTAAGATTACAGAGTTCAGCCTAATTCTGCTCGTTGTCCCAGAAGGAAGCTGCAATCGAGGACAAGCAGTGCCCTCTAGTGTCACCGACTGCCGAGACCCCCCCACCTCCCCGCAGCATCGCGGGGACTGCCTGCGAGAGAGGGAGCATTGCCCTGCCTGCGCCTCCCGGTGCGGCTGGAGCAGCCGCAGCACCGCGCATACGGGCGCTGCTGCTGCGAGGGCCCGCACTTGTGCACGGAGGCACCGGCGCATCCACCAGCGCACTTACGTGTCATCCTGTGCTCATGGAATACACGTGTATGCGTGCACACACGTACGCGCACAGAGCCTGACATGCTCACGGCATCTTTAATATAGCAGGCAGCTCAGAACAAAAAAAGAAATTTCAGTGTAGAGTAATAGGCCACGCATGAAAATAGGTGTCAAAAAGCTCGGCAGAATCACCCCTGTAACAGGAACTGCTGAATACACAATACAGGCAGCACGGGCAGAATGGCTGAATTGGAGTGGCCAGAACAGAGCCATAAGGCTTTGAATCCATCAGAAAATATAATTAAGCCTGTAACGAGTGTTTTGACATCTTACCTGCTTTTTTTTTTGTTTACTGAAGGTTAAAACTATTTAGACTTTTCTATGGTCCAGTATCAACTATTTTGTAAAGTACCTTCTATGCCTTCTAGGAAATTACCTCAAACTTACTCTTTGGATATAAAAATAGTCTCCCAGCACTCTCGAAGATTTCTCTTTAATGGGAAAATTCTACGAATTCTACGAATACACTCAGTAGGTGTTTTATTTAAGTTGAAATTACAACAGAGTCAATGCTAGGTTTGTTTAATTTTTCATTTTACTGCATAAACATTTGAAAAAGAGAGAAAGCTATCTGCTCATCTTGTGAATGACAGCATGCGTCATATATTCATTAGTATTCTCATCATCCATAAAGTATAGGCAATAAAATAAGGAAACAAAGACAAAAGGTATAAAAGAATAATACAGGACAGCACCAGTTATGGACACATGGAAAAAGCGTCAAACATATAAGAAGATGAGGTGCCAAATAATAGTATAAAAAAAAAAATTGGAGCCTGACAGTTAATCAATTTCATTTGCATAAAAAAGTGCAAGTGACAATTTATAAATATATTCAGATCACAAGATGTTTGTACTGTTTTCCCACCTAAAGCATTAATACACATTTATTCCAATCCTTGCATTTTTGAAAGCAGCATACATAATTAGGCTTTTACGAAAACATTACAACACACATTATAAATTGATTCCTGCTTAATTTGAAGGCAGAAAATATGTATTGGCTCAGAAGACAAATGCTTGGAAACACAAGGTTCACAACAATAGTGCGTACATCTTTAGATACCTTAAAAGACCATTAGGGCACAATTGCCGATAAAACGCTATTGTGCAAGATTCAATAAAATCTCTAAATGCAAAATAGACATTTTGGCTTAATATCAAAATTTGGAAGGTTTTGCTTGGAAGATATTAGCAGTAATCTAGCATTCTGAAACGTTAGCAGTAGCAACTAAAATAATTTAACTGCATTTTACAGCCAATGCTGAATCTATGGCTTTTATCAATAAGTATTTTTGTAGGAGGTGGTGCTACCACCTGGTGAGTCCATCCCAAACCCCAGCCTGACTCACCTCAGCACAGAATAGTTTGGGAGGCAGAAGGCAAAAGCACAATTGGATATTACAGATGTTAAGAAAATTTTTATTATTTCCCCGCCACACACAAAGATGCTAACATCTATTTTAAGGAACAGAAGGAAAAGACAAAGTTGCCTGACATAGTACGCTCCATCCCTTGTGCCCGAGGATGCCAACCTATTGCAGAAAATGTGATAGGAGGTTACACTTTAGGCCGGCCAGCAGAAGTTAATTTTGCAGAACAAAGCAGTTGTTATTTACTCAGAGCTCAAGCCATGCACGGCTTGCTTGAGGACAGGGAGCACATGCACAAGGCGCAGCCCTGCACTGTGTGCCATGAATGACACCAGCAAAAGAAAAGAGGAACCTGAAGACTGACATCTCCTCATTATCTTTTCACTGCAAGGAGGGTTATAATCAAAATGGAGGCTTTTTTGGGACCTTGGCACTTCTGCTGTTTGCAGCAGGTGACTGGGGTGCAATGGCTTTGCAGAAAAGTGAGGAAGGGGATGGATACAGGCTGCTCGGTGAGGGCAGGCACCAAGTGTTTGCTGCTGACAGGCTAGAGAAGTTTCACTTGGGATACATCTCGGTGGAAGAGGAGTAATTGAAGGGGAGTGTGCCGATATGTGAGAGGTCAGGGCAAAGCAGGGAAGAACTGAAACACACCTTTTGTATTACCAGCATCAATAGGTCTTTGATGCTGCAGAAAATTACTGTGCTAAAACTTATTACGAATTTTATACCAGTACCATGTACAGCATGCAATCCTGTGTGGAGCCGTATGAGATGTGTGTAGAGAGATGACAGAACAACACATTGTGACATGTATGCATTCAGCTTACTGAATGCAGGCAGATGCTTTTTCCTACAGGATGTGTCTCCTGAGCTACCTGATTTTGAAATATTTGTTTAAGCTCCAAAAAGTTATCTTAGTCTCTATGAAAGAGAAGCAGAAGGTAGAAAGATTTTTTTAAATTCAAAGTAAAATAGCTCGAGGAATGTGCATTATATAACTAAATTTAATTTTGTCAGTTACAAACTATAGACTTGCTATCCCTCTCCACAATTCATGCGAATCTACCAAATATAGTGACACTGAAATTACAAGTATTTTTTTCTGTAGCACTTGCTTCACAATTACAGTTAAAACTTTACATAGATTTTATTTAGAAGAATACCGCAAAATATAAGAAGGTATTGAGTACATATAAAAAAAGTGCAATTCAAAGCAAGGCCAATAATAAAACAGTGCTATTTTCTATGCAATTCAATGAAAATTGGTTTTGCCCAGCCAAAAAAAGGATTTAGCCTCTACTTAAATAAGACAATTGCTCTGGGGACTATTTCTTGGAAAAAAAGGTGTTAGGAAGCAACATGAAAGTCTGTAGAGCACGATGATTCCAATTATTTTGCCTTTGTCACACACTATCGTTAGGAACACCAATACTCGTTACTGCAATTAGTCGGGCTAAAACTGTGACCTCTCAAACTGTAGTAGTAAGCAGCCTGTATCACGCTCAAAACAGCCTCTCCTCAAAATAAGAACATGAAGAAAATTAGCATTTCTAGAGTGAGACAGGAAGGGTCTATCAATTCCCTCCTCTGATGGCTGCACCAGATTACAAGTGTCAAGGAATTCTCAATAAAGTCTTTGTTGTTTAAACACCTCGTTTCACCTCAAAAAAAAAAAAGCATAAAGACTTTTATAAAATGCACATAGAGTATCTCTCACAAGTGATAGAAGTCTGACAGATCATCAAGAGGTTTTAAATGGAGGGGAGAAAACACGTATCATTCATGTAGGTAGGAATGAAGCAGCAGAAAACATTCTTAATTGGTACATGGTATGTGTCACATTAGCACTAACTGGACGCTGAAAATGTCTCTCTAGCAAAACAGCATAGAACTGCTTCTTACACAGAATTACTTCTTCAGTAATGTGCTTGTAAAATGAAAATGTCTCAGTTGCACAGGAGAGAAATGACACTTCAAATATCCTCTGTAATTCTTCCTGTCTCTAAAGATCACAATTTTACAAACTAAAAAAAAACCCAAAAAAACAAAACCATAACCAAAACCAAATCAACTCAAACCCGCAGACTTACTGAAATTACTACAGACTCTGAAATTTCATTCTTTATTAGCCCAGCATCAGAAAATTGTCACTTTTTGTTGTGGAAAATAGGAAAACTTTAAAATATCAGTTTTTACATTATACTGTTCTGTTTTACTCAGACTGAGTAGAAGGATTTGTTTGCATTCCTGATGCCCAGCAATCAAGCAATTATTAAAACTCTTTCAAAACACTTATTTTGACACAGTAAGCTCACTCTACAACATCCAGGGAGGGTACCTGAAAGTCTGGAAGTAACTACATATATCTTCGTCATGTTTTTCCAAAGCATCCACTCAGCTTAACAGCACAGTGCATGCTATGGATACATTTTTTCCCCAGAGACTATTTCTGCCTGAAGTAAGAGATTAGATTTCTTTTCTTCATTTTAATTTAATTATAAACAATCATGTTTATAATTAAGTTATAGTCTTTATTTTTCAAAACTGAAACTGCTTGCAAAAGATCCCTTTTGCTACCATAAATTTTATTTAGGTCTTGATGCCCTGCATAGTTCACACACATAAACAAGTACAGTGTTTTCCTACAGCTCGGTAACACAGATAATGGGCTGCTATGAGACACTCAGGCTCTTCTTTTATTTTAGAATTAAAATCGAGTTCCACTCCCCACTTAAGAGATTAGTCCATTTTTAGCCCATGCCCATCTTCTACCTTCATTCATTCAAATCTTAGCAAAAGGAGTTTAATAAAAATGAAAAGTGTTGCAGATGAAAAATACATGCAAAATGCAGACAGACAAAATACACAACACTTGCAAAGGATATCTTAATGTATAACAAAATATGTATCAGTCTAAATACCCACAGATACAATTTATGTACTGAAGCAAAACAGATCAGATTTCCGCTTATGATCCTACTTCTTTTTTTCCGTGAAGTATTTTGAAATCTGTATTTGCATGTTCATCCTCTATGCTATGGAAAGCTCAAAATTCATGATTGATGCAAAATTCAAAAAAGATCCTTGTTCCAATAGGTCAACACATTCTTTTGTGATTTTAATAATGACTTGTCCTACTACATTTATTATTCATATAGAATAAGGATGGACAATTTTTAGGTATTATAAAGTTTTCTTCTGGAATATTAGCTTTGTGGCTTTGAGAGACCATTTTCTAAAGATCCTAATAGTCAAATGACATCTTGGGAAATGTTATATTCTCACCACATTTGCATGATAATGAAGATGAAATTTCATATATGCTACCTGAATTATACTTATCTGAGTTTTGTTTCACCAAATGACCAAAGGAATATATTCCCTAGGCCAGAGTATCACCATGCAATGTGAAACATTATTGCTTCAGCGGAAGGCATGAAACTATTATTCAAGTAATTAAAAAAAAAAAAAGCCTACAGTTTATGTTACTGCATTAACATGACCTCGGTTATGTATCACTGAATACTTATTTATTTCAAAGAAAATTCTACAAAATCCACAAAAAATATCCATAGGAAATTATTCTAAAAGTAATCAAGGAACATCCCTGTGATGCACTTTGTTCTGGTTCTCTACAGGAGAGGAACTCTTCCATAGTATTTTGTTTTTCACTGACATGCAGTTCTATCACATAGTTGGTAAAGTTCCTATGTCAGCTTATTCATTAGATATATGATACCCTTTGAGTATAACCACATTTCACCTTACCTGCAGGAACACAGACGTGTAAAATAATTTTCTGACCAGAGAAATTAGGTTGGTAGACAATAGTAGCAGGCACCTTGCCTATAATTAGGCATGTAGGCAAATATGTGGCTTTCAGAAATTGCAGCAGGGTATTTCATAGCTCCTGATTATGGGTTATTATTGCAGCAGATGTTGAAAAGCTCCATCCCCTACTGAGCAAGTCAAGAACTCAGCTGCTTAACCTGGGTTTGGAAAGACAGCCCCCAACATACCATGTTGGCAACCCAAGGGCATTGTAGGGAAGTATTTGTCCTCTGTGATCAGTCATTGGTCTGCTAAGCAATTTACCTGCATCATCCATTTTGGAGTATGCCTCTAGAAAACCAAAATACAAACACAGTTTTAATGCTGAAGGTGCCATTTTAGAACTTATTTATTTTTCTAATACTGAAGAAAATTTAATACAAATCATACAAATTAGAAAACTGACAATATTAATCTAAGCTAAGTCAGCAGCACACATATTCTTTGATTAATTCTTCTGTTATAACTGTGAACTCTTTGAAGACAGAGTAGTTTTTATTTTGCTGGAAGCTATAGGCATTATTTTAAAGAAAAAACCCCACAGCATGGAATAATTGGTGTAAATGTAATATAGCTTTTCATTACACTCCAGTCTATGCTTCACTGTAACTGCAGAAACACATTCAAATTAAGTGAAAAAAACAAAAAGAAAACTCCCAAAACAAAGCAAGTTATCCTGGGAAAAAAAAAAAAAAAAAAGGAAAAGACTATACTCAAAGGAACATCTGAATAAAATTGCGACATCTGCAGTGGAGTTTTCTCTAGAATGTTTGAGATGAACTTGGCATAACACTGCCTTCCAAGAAAAGACAGGGTGATCAATGCAGGAGCACATCAGGCTCCCTTGGACAGGCCAATCAATGCAAGAAAGAACCTTGCCCAGGGCCTTATGCAAATAGAAGCACATCCTGCAACCCAGGGAGGGAACATGCGCAATAGATCAATGGCATCTGAAAAACCTTACAGCTATATCAGCCTCAGACAGTAAATATATAATGATGACTCCCTCACATTCAGCCGTGAACTCTTCAAACTAGGTTATTTTCAACAGCTGGTTTAAGAGAAAAAGTCTGCTGGCTGTTGAATGCAATGGTGGTGAGGTGAAATAAGATTACTGAGTGTTAAATTAACAACGTCGTTTTTAAAAGGATGAGATAATATAATCATTGTACTTTAACACATTATAAAACACTGGCAGTTATGTACCCAAAGGGGTAGGGACTGAAAGGGAGGTGGCAGGGGTTATTTTTTAAAAATTTTTAAAAAGACATATCACTTCTGTCAGATGTCTTGATCCACTCTAAGACAAAATGTAATACTGACACTGACGAGCAAATAAAATGCCTTGGCTTAATCAAGGTAAAAACCTCATGCCCTTTCTATCCTCTATCCTTTCTATCCTGCAGGATACTGAAATTCATTATTAGACCTAATTTGTCTTAGAAATAGAAAAGAGAATAGTAACTAATTAAACTCTTTATTTTTCAGGTGTTTATGAGCCAATTTTACTCCTGCACTTTGACACATTGCATTAAAATCTCATTTCAATTCTGCAGCATTAGAAGCACAATTTTCTCAATTAATACACATGCAAATCTACTCATATTTTTATTTCTTATCACATTCAATCAAAGCCCTTAAATAGGATTATTTTAACATTTAAACATTGATAGTCATGCTACTATTAATATTAAAATACTTTACTAATATTCTGAAACAGCTATCTAACACATCTTGACTGGATTAAAGAAAGTTCTAGGATAAAATGCAAATTCCAGTTGCTTCTTATGGTACCACACCTTAAGAGATCCCTTCACCAATGTATGTTTGCATTCCTTTTACTCCACCTGGATTTGCAATGCCTAATATATTGTTAACTGGTAGTTCCTCTGATTGATCCATTAAACTGGATCAATCTGGGTATTAAAGTTTTATAAATTCTCTACTGTTTCACGTAAAAGCCATTCATACACTTTTCAGCATAATTACAATTTAAATTAACATTAACATAATATATTTGTGTGTTCTTAATGGCATAATGTCATAGAAACGGAGAAAAAAATGAAATAACACTGAGACAAATTAATCTTTTAAATGTTTTGTTCCATCAAGTGAAAACAAATGCCAGAATTTAGAACACCTTAATATTTCATATGGAATAATCTTAACTCACAAAAAATCTTCTAAGTGCATACTATGTGTGATATTCCCACAACTATCATGTATAAGTAAATATAAAACTCTTACCCTTTTTCCTTACTAGTTTTCCTATATAAATTCAAAAGGAACTGTAAATCTTTAGACTATGACAATGTCATATCTTGAATAATCTTTAGCATTGCACTGTCCTTCAAACCAATCTAAAGAGATAACAACACAGAAACTTTCATAAAATGCCAGGTTTTTTTCATACTGTACCTGCTGGAAAAGAATCCCACAACCAACATACTCAATTGTTTGACTCTACAACCACATCAATGCAGAGCCAGATACAATGCCCACAGCCACATAAACTAATGTTCTAGAAATTTCACTTTCCTATCCTGATGCAACACAGCAAAAAGAGGCGCCTTCTGGTAAGAATCAGAAACAGGTGGATTAGATTAAAAAATGAACAAGATGCACATTCATAGAAGATTAAGAAGGCAAAGTCTGAAGAACATCAACCTGGACAGCATGGAAAGCTAGTAAGTCTGTCAGGGAAAATAAATGTGACTTTTTATTGATGCACAGCAGCATATGTACCAGCACCTCAGGATTTCACCTCTGACAGCCAAAAAAGAGATGAACTGAATTAATTTCCATCCAAAGAATGGCAGTTAGGCAAAACTGTGCATTGTCAGGTACTTAAGAGGTTCAGGACAGAAGACACATCTTTTGTTACCATTGATGAATTTCCCCTATGTTTTGAAGTGTGAGATGGTTCATACAGCAAGCACCTCTATGGAACTTTTAACTTCTGGGAAATTTGTGCAACCAGTCAGGAAATCAATAGCAATGCAAGAAATTCAGGAAAATTGTCCTGGGTTCTGAAATTAACTATCACAATCAACAGCGTGCACTACATATTTTAAGGTGATGGTTGAACAGTGATGAGAACCATCAGCTCTGAGAGGCCCAAGGGAAGAAGTTTACCTGCAAGCAGCTGAATGGACAAGTGATATGTCCTTTGAATAAAGTCCTGTGCTTTTTAATTATTTGAAATTACAGTAATTTCACAATTATAAGCCACACCATTTTGACTAAAATTTTGGTCTGAACCCAGAAGTGCGGCTTATAATCAGGTGCGGC
>PYHW01009191.1:1162776-1174157 GCA_013186435.1 Turdus rufiventris | reverse complement strand
GTTGGGCTCTTCCCCCTGTCTGGAGCAACTTCCAATGGGATGAAGTAATTTTATCAGTCTCACAGTGGGACTCAATGGGCCATTAGCAAAAATCGACTCTCTGGATGAAGGATGAGTTGTGAAAAGATAAAGAACAATGGCCTGCCTGGTTTCAATGGATGGCCCATTAGCAGAATATCTCCTGCAGAGATAAGGATCACTGCCCCCACCCTCAACAGATGGTGATAGAATAGATACCTTTTATCACACTCTGTGTTATAACACGCAGCTTATAATCAGGTGTGGCTTATATATGGACAAAGAATGGAAAGTTGCCAACACCCGTAAGTGCGGCTTATAATCAGGTGCAACTTATAATCGTGAAATTACTGTAATTAAATTTAGAGGTAACAATAAAGTGAGAGAAACTGCCAAGAGAAGTAAGACATGAAAGAAATACAAAACAAGCTTCCACGATTTACAGACCTGTAGCACAAAAGAAATTGTTATGACAAATCAGTTTGTCATCCTGCACAACAAGGGCCACAACACAGCTAGATTTCATTAGGAAGACTGTGAGATATTGTTTGGGGGATGTTGGGAGGAAATAATCTACTACATTCACATTCAGTACATTCAGTACCACTGGGGAAAGGAAAATTGAGAACACTAAAACACTTTGAGAGATACAGGATCATTAGCAGGTAGCAAATTCAAAGAAAGTTTATGAAAAAATTCTAGTACCAATTAGGTTACATTGACCAAAATGCTGCACAGCAGAACAAAGATACTGAAGTTTACCCTGAGCTAATTATGTTAACTGCACCTAGAATACTGAGTTCACTTCTCAGCATAATGCCAAAGAAATGTTAACAAATAAAACTGAATTCAGCAGATAGGCATAAAAATTAAAAATTTAAAAAAACCCAGAACACATAGTTATAGAAGCTGAGCTACAAAGAACAAGCTGATGAAACTATGAGAATAATTGCTAAAGATCACAAAACTCCTCAGGTAAAACCCTAAACATTTATGTTCACTGTGTAATGTATGGATTTTAAAACAATGCAAAGAGATTACAAAAATATGAAACTAATGAGATGATGCAACTCTAGAAAAAATTCTGCAAAGAAATGCAGAAAGTGCTGTGCCTTTGACGATGAAATCCCATAGGCTACAAACATGTATTTCCAAGTAACCCTATATTTTACTCATACCCAGTTCTTCATTTATTTCACAATTACCACGCCAACTTTGGTGTCAAATTCAAAAATTAATATGAATGGTACAATGAGAGAAAAAGCTAATGATATGTGATGCCAACAATTACTATAGAGTATAAAATTTCAAGAAACATTGTTCTTCTTCATTTAGAAAGAAGTGTGGAAGGGACACATGCATACCTAGCTTCAGACCATGGCCTGAGCCGAATGAAGCATGAAATACCAGATCCGCAAATGACCAAGAGGAAGCAAAATGTAATGAGGCTGAGCATCTTGTCTAGAGTAAGATAACAAGGAGGGACAAATATTCAAAAGTGTCTGCTCTGAAAGTGGCCAATGCTCAGGCTTTCACTGCTGCCATCCTCTACTATCACTCAGTAGCAAGGCAAGCAGGTACTTCAGATGAACTGAGGAAGAGGATGCCAACATGGAATTTACACTAAACCACCAAAAAATTTAAAAGGAGATGCAGTTATGATGCTATGAACTGTGTTGCAATCATTCATCATTCCTCTCTGACTCTTCCCATTAGAGCTTCCTTCTAGATTGTGAGCTATTTAGGACAAGGCACTGCTACATGATTGCTACCACGATGGATAATAACAATAAATTCTAGCAAGTGAACTAATGATGCCAGTGTATGCTTGTCAGTGTATTTATTTAGGCTGAGTGGCCTAAAATGTTTATCTGTTATGTGTTAGAATGGGCAACATATGCATACAGATACATGTATTTGTATACAAACATACACACACACACACATACACTTTCTTTATGTGTCAGTAAAAGCCAAATATAATTAAGGAGTTGTTTCCAGTACAGCAAATAGTGACATGCATATTTCAATATTTTTTCTCAATCTACCATTTAATTTCCTTATGGTTGCAAACTCTCACTACAGGATCTGCTATGCCTGTTGCTTTCTACCTCAAGCTGAAACTTGTGCATTTCAAAAAGCATTAACAAAAAAGAGTCCACTGTTTCAAAAAACAATTCTGCTCCCAAATTCCTGTTCTTCAAGGTCAGTGGGACAAACCTGGTTGTGTGTACAGACTACAGAGCAAGAAGTTGGAAAGTAGTGCTGTGGACAGAGACCTGGGGGTCCTGGTCAGTGGCAAGTTGAACATGAGTCAGCAGTGTATGGCAGTGAACATGGCAGCCAGAAGGGCCAAGCATGTCCTGGGGGGCATCAAGGACAGCATCACCAGCTGGTCAAGGGAGGGGATTGTCCCACTCTGCTTTGCACTGGTGCAGTCTTACCTCAAGTGCTGGGGGCAGATTTGGGCTCTGTAATATAAGAAAGATGTAAAACTGTTAGAGATCATCCACAGGAGGGTAATAATGATAAAGGGCCTTGAGGGAAAGCCATATGAGGAGTGGCTGAGGTGACTTGGTCTGTTCAGACTGGAGAGGAGGAGACTGAGGGGAGACCTCATGGTCTTCAACATCCTCAGGAGGGGATGAGAAGGAACCTGCTCACTTTTGCTGCCAATGACAGGATCTGAGGGAATGGGAGAAAGTTGAGTTAAAGGAGGCTTAGTCTGGATATCAGGAAAAGGTTCTTCACAAAGAGTGATTGGGCAATGGAACAGGCTCCTATTCCCAATGGAATAGGCTAATGGAATAGCATCAAGCCTGACAGAGCTCAAGAAGTGTTGTGATAACACTCTCAGGGCCATGTTGTGATTCTTGGGGTGTCTTATGCAGGGTCAGGAGTTGGACTTAATGTTAATGTAAGAGCACTAGCAAGTTACATAGCTCTTTTCAAGGCTGATAAGCCTAAAGCATGTGTATACTATCTCTAAAGCTATATTGATGTTGGTGCTTATGATACATAGGACCTGTCCATGTTGGCACCACGCCACAGCACCACGCCTTCATTGTTTCTGGCAAAATACGCTACCCATTGATTCCAGTGTATGAACACCTCTTCCCCACATCTCTTCCAGACTGACTTAATCTTCCCAAATGTCTCACATTACCTCAGATGAATCATAGCACCATGCTGGACAGCATTAATACTCCCCTTCCTGGGACAGAAAGAGCAAACAAATCACAGTATCATATCTAACTCTTGTTATGTTAGCTGGGCATTCACTTACAGCTATCGGCAATGAAGCCAGTTGTCCAAGGGTTTCTCCCTGTTCTCTGTCGACCTAACTGTCTGAAGTCTGTATTATTTTCTTTACTTTTTATTATTGCAGAAATTCTACTTCTGAATACAAATGGTGACTTCATCACTTAATGTTAGGATCTAATTTCAGGAGCACATACTTAATCTGTGTGCCCATATCAGTAACAGGAATACTAAAAAACTCAGCATCAAGGCTAAAGAACCTGTTCCTATCCAACCTTTTTTTACACAACCTACAACTGATTCCTTCATTAGTTTCTCTTGTCCACCCACATTTCTCATTTGATCTTTTTCAGATGAATGAGTACTTTTCCAAGAAGGATGACGAAGAATAGTTGAAATAAATAATGAAACAGAGTTAAGATTTCATTTTTACTTTCAGACTTGTTCTTCTGAATGTGAGCATTAAGTTAGATCTGCCTCAAAAAGATGCTATTGTAAGTGTCCAACACAGAAAAATCTGAGACCTCAACCAGGTAGGGTTAGGTGAGATGACTTGTCCAAAAATATAAGCCAAGTCCTCATGACCCCTCAAGACAGCATCTCATACCGCTCTCCCAACTGATATTCAACGTCTAAATTATCTTTTTTTCCCTCCCCAGTTAAATGCTCACAAAGCTTTAAAGCACAGTGACATTATGTTTTTTTCTTCACAATAAGGACCCCAGTCACTGAACTGTTTTTCTTCTCAGGTCTCTACTTCTAGCTCTCCCCCATGCTTCTTAGAGCCATCACAGACCTTATGCTATCTCTATCACACATCAATAGATATATTTCAATTTAACATGTCAACCAGTGTAATTAAGAGTTGCATGTCCATGGTACCCACTCATCAATTTTCCAGGCAAACTGAATTAAACAATAAGTAGGTATATTTATATAAGTATGTATAAAAAGCCAAATATAACAAACCATTCAGTCTGAGACTTCAAGAAATTAAATTAATGAAAAAATAATGACAGGTTCACAGTCTAGTCATTAAGTTTCTTAAATTGCATTTTGCCTGTACCAGAATAATGATGCAGCCTCAGAGACTCACAGGTAGCTCAGCAGGTGCCTGTCTATCATCATTATTATGGCAACTATCAGTGCCAGCCAGGGCCAGGTCCTTGCCATACTCAGCACAATGCAGCAAAATGAAGTGGCAGCTTATTGCAGAGAGGATCTCAAAATGATGGATCTGAAATTATTTCAAATTGCCAAAACTCACAGATCTGATGGAATTAGGACTCTACAGTGGATACAGTAATTTGAACAGATCTGTTTTAAGGGCACTGATTGTAACAAAGCCTACAAAAAAGACACTCTCCCCGCCCCTTTTTTACGTACATCTTTACCACCCTATCTACAACTTTGTGCAAATTATCAATATATACACCCAGCATTTTAGCCAAAAGAATCATAATTGTTTACACCTGCTAAAGACAATGAACCTACTTACCTTTTCCTAATTATTACATCCCCTTGTGCATTTTGTATTTCTACAGCAGCAGTCATTAACGATTCTCACAATGTTGTCATGAGTCCCATGATATTTGATATTTTTTTAAAAAAAGCATTTAACTAAAATGAAAACAAAAAAGCTACTCCTCTAAGATTATGAGGAAATGATGGCAAATGCGAAGCCTAGGGTCTCAGAAATACACGATGCAAACAGCAGAAATCTTCCACAAAGATTCTCTTGTGTGGGTCTTTTACGCAGGCAATGACAAGGAAAAACATTATTTTTAAAGCAAAATAATTGTAAATCCACAAAAATTGACAGAAAAACTCAAAGGAGGCTTTGTACCAGAAATTTCTTATTTTTTGTAAACTAAATATAAAATTGACTCCATCAACTTGAAATTCTCACTTTCTGCTAAATTTCACAAAATTATTATAAGCTTGGAGTTGGGAGAGTTCCATAATTTACCATCAAGTAAAGCAAACTGATTCTGATAATAAATCCCTGACTGCAAGGGGTATCAGAATTAAGAAGCTGAGTTGTGTTCTTGAATCATGATTTGAGTTTTTCAAAAATCAGTAATTAGCAATTAGCAAAACACAATGACCCAACAATTATGTTTAGTGTTGTGCATTCAAAAAGTAATTTACGTGCAGATATTAGATACGCATGTTTAATTTCAAACCACAATTACACAAAGTTTTAATTACTAAATATTAAGATACATTCTAGCATATGACTTTTGATTTACTATTTGTAATTCAATCTATAAACAACAGAACAATAAAATTTAATATATTTACTGGTGAAACTTTATTTCTTACACATTTTAATCATTTCAACTATTCCTCTAGTAATCTATGACACAACAAGGTACAGAAAATGTGTGCCTATGTTGTAGTAACTGGATAACAATTTCTGTGTATTTGAGCATGATATTGCAGACTCACCTTATTTTTCTTAACATCCTGTAATCACAGACATGATAAAATGTAGATCAAAAAGCTGCAAAGATCAATAATTTTTACCTGATGTGGCATGTATTTGAAAATTACAGCCAAGCCTTACTTGTTTGTTTAATGAAAGATTTCCAAAACACAGCTTCATTTTTATGGTGAGAAGAAATTTGGAATGAAGACCAAATTTTGGCCACCAAAGTTCTATTAATAAAAATGATCCTCCTTTTATACCAATTCCATATGTAATGGTCCTATTCACTCTCTTTCACTTTGTGCTTCCCAACAAAGTGAATAACAATCAAGGAACAAGGCACAGCAGCACTGCCTTTCCTATGCTACCTCCCTCATCAGCGTCAAAGGAGCACCTGGATGGGTACTGCCTGTGCAAGGCTGAACATTGTTCTCTGCCTTTTCCTGAGAGAGCAGCAGCTCCTCCCACACAATGGTATGAACGTCCATGAACAAGACTTTGCTTAATATCAGCTTCCATTGGGTTTTTCTGTTTAATGCCAGAACACCCTTTTTTCACCAAGAGCCTTGCATCATTATGAAGTAGTAAGATGTGGCTGAGATGCCTGCAAGCCATCATGACAGACCACGCATCACTGAATATGGAAACTTTACTAAGAAGATATGACATGAAAACACAAATATTTTTGGATATTTTTGCTTGTTTTCTTTTTCCTTGCAAGCAAAATAAAATTCAGAGTGCTCAGGCAGAAACTTTCACTCAAAATTAAAGCCATATGTTTCACACTGCTCCCCTGTAAGAGGCATGGATGCAGAAGGAGCAGCTGTGCAGTAGGTCTCCATAATAACTATAACCTACAATTTCATGAATCAGTTAACCCAAAAACTTGCAAAGGAAGTGTAGAGGTGGTACAGTTGCTATATGGTGTATCTGCTCTATCAACCTCATCATCATCCTTACATGAATCAGAGAAGAAAGTGAAGCAATAGAAAATGTATTTGTCATAAGACAGTAATTGCCGATCAGCTGCTCCATTTCTTGTTGGAGCTCATTGAAATTACTAAGTGCCATATGGGTATAAAGTTTAAGAGAAAGGAGATGATAACAAAATTAAACCTTAAAAGTTAATACTGCAATAAAATCATTCAGGGTTTATTTCAATGATACGTCCTTCACTGCATGAATTAATTATTTAATCAAAGTGCTTTTAGTAGAACCCAAATATCCAACTATCTCTGCCTAAACCAGGTGTTAATACCCTTTGATTTTCTAGAAAAACATTGAGTTACATTAAAAATACATTTCAGGTCTAGTTTTGCATGACAGATACGTGATGTGTCAATGGATATGTATTATATTCTTCCTCTCAGGCATGCATCTCCTGCAGAGACAGCAGACCACAGAAGCTGTCTCTTACTGAGACCACCTAGTCTTTCTGAGAAAAGTCCTTTTAAACTTGTTACTTAGTGGTTGCTTCCTGTGATCTATAAAAAGTTTTGCTCAGCTTGTGATAATTTCACAGGCTCTGAGCACCCCGACCCTGGCAGGCCCCAAGATCAGAAGTCAAGTCTTGTTCTGAAACATCAGTGTGCTTCATATTAAAGTAGAACAGAAGTGAAGAAATATCCACCAGTGTGACAAGAGAAACAGGCAAAATGGGAATGACACCTTGGTCATCTGTTACCCAGGCCACCTCAAGCCATTGATTGAAATGTGAAGAAAAAAATCTCCAAGCCTCCTTCAAGTCAGCACTCTGTTTAGGAAACACTGAGGAAGGTCTCCAGTTGATTCTCATTCCTACCCTCTAATGCAGGTATGTATCTTTGGGCATCTGGTGGCCCAAACAATGTGGCTTTACAAAACCTACAGAAATTCTGCCAAAGCTTTACTTTGGACTCACAAGTTATACCAGACTAACCTGGGCTGAAACCAGAGCAGTTGAAAATCACAACTCAGGAAAGCCAAGACAGAACAATTGCTCCCTAACGTTCATGACATCTCAAGAGCAACAGGCACATGCATCGCAACACGTTTTGCCCAAAGATACGGTTACAGAAGGAGTTATTCACCTTCAAGATCTCTTGAACATTTAGTTTTGAGACTATTTATTGAGCAGGTAATAAAATACTTGTGAAAAATGATCAGTTCTCAAACTGTCTCAAATCACAAAAACGAACTGTTTCTCAACTCTCAAACCTGTACACCTCATGTGTATTTTGTACATACTCCTCTAGGACTGCAGAGAAAGTGAAAAAGGTATAAATTTCAACAACAACAAAAAATGGGGTTCTCTTTTAATAACAATCCAGTCATCTTGATTGTTATTGATACTTGGAGTAGTGCAAGACTAAAATCAACACTCATGCATGCTTTTTCTTAACTAAGGCATTAATCTTATGTTCAGGCAGGAAACACCTTCAACAACTTTCAGTTACATTAAGCTAATGTGTTGTAGACCAAAGATATACATATATGTCTGCTATCTCCTTGTCTTTGTAATGCTCTGCAATTTACCTTTCCACAATAAATAGGACTTTTTGACTCTTGCTACAAGAAACTACTTTTTTGTAGTTTTCTTCAATGAAACACATCGTGATTACACTTCTGTCTTAAAATCATATGAGGAGACTGCAGCTTCACTGACAGAACAGTATACAAGTTTAACAGGCAGTTTGGTATACCACATGGGGTTGAGAGATGTGCCTTTAGAGAGAAGAGAAAGACTGACAAACTAGATGTTCAGCAGTCTCAGCACCAGATGTAGAGCAGCTTTATACTGAGCAAGGTTTTTCCCACCTTATATCACTGCAGAGCCTTAATAAACGGGGAAACAGAAGTCTTTCCAGCACGTTCTGCAGACCTTCGTAGAAAGACTGCAAAAACTGCGTAAAACTGTTAATTTTCCCCACGTGTTCAGTTCCAATCTGTATACAAAAAGCTGCATTTGTTACTGTGACTTCACTTTAAAACTGTTTTTATACGTTGTTACTCTCATATGTCCCCAGGTCTTCCTGCCCCACAGCAGAAACTGGTGCCTTTCAGTACACAATCTGGACAAACAGGATGCAGTGTATTCTGCTTCCCCACAGTCTTTCAGGTTCACACACACTTGGGATCTTACTGTCTTATCTCAAAATCAGAAAAGAAGCGACCTTCTGGTTGCAAAGAAATCCTGACCAACCTGTAGATAACCACTGGTTCAGTTGTTTCTACCTGACTACTTTCAAGAAGATGATCACAAAGAATGTAGAAAATCTGTGACAGTCTTGAGGAAATAAGGCAATGGAGAATTCACACTTACCAACTCTACAAAGGCAAGTCCACCATAGCTGTGAGCAACAAAAAACACATTCTCTGCAGCTGACTGGGAAATAAAATGGTCCCAAACATAAATTGCATGTTCTTCAGGGGAGCCATTATCCTGCAAGAAGAAATTATGTTTGTGACAATTATCTTTTAAAAAATGGCAATTCTGTCTAAAAGCAGTGTGTTCTTATATATTAGCATGTTTTGTTAAAACAAAGATAAAATGAGTAGACACTAGTATCAAAAAGAGAACAGATTATTTTGCATACATAAAGAAAATTCAAGATTGCGATTTAAAGGCAGTAAAACTGTTACTTTTTGGGCTTACTTTAAAAAGTACAACAAGAATTATTAATCAGCAAAAACTAAAAGATGTGGTTGATCTTGGCTTTTACTTCTATTCTTATACCCTGTTTTCTAAGTAAGAGTGAGATATCAACAGACCTTTTACAGATCCTCACTCAAAGTTTTTTGAAAAATTACGTGTTTTTCTGCTTCAGCAGCAGTGTTTATAAGACAGAAAAACCTAAAGTTCTCTTATTTCTGAACAGATTCTGCTTTTCATTGACTATGACAAACATAGTTTTAACTAATTATGTATCACTTATTGTAAATATATCAACTATTCTCAGTGCAAGAAAGGACATATTTCATAACAGTTTGTTGCTGTTTTGGAATTTGATTGTATAGATAGGTACAAAAAGTAAAGACTTCTCCCTTTGTGAGGAATGAGGGAAATTTTTTAAAAGAAATTACAAAAACAAAGTAAGATTGACAACCAGTTATTAAAATAAAGCCGAAGGACAATTTGAACAGGAGTTTCCTATACAAAAGGGATGTACTTTAAAATCTGTATGGAAAAAGAACATTAAAACACTGGAAAGTTTCAGGATTACTAATTTATCTAAAATACTTACCTCAGTTATATACACTGGAGGTACTTATTTTTCAATAATAATGTTGCCATTGATACGTTTAACAGCAATTTTTGTATAAGTACACAATGCTGTTTTAACAGTCTGAGGAAAAGAGGACTTTTTTCTGCTTAATATAGCATTTACAGGTTACTTTATATTTATTATTCTAAACACTACTGGTAAAAGCACACAATTTTAGATTCCACAAGCCTAAAACAAGCAAAAAGCTTCTTAACTCAGGTCAAAAAAGCTTTTACCAATCAAAGCATAACCAGTCTAGTAAACTAAATTAGTAACTGCACAGCTTCACAGTCCAGTACAAAAACTCAACAGGATTCTGTAAAAGCAAAAATAAATGAGCTAGAATGAGTTAAATATAGACTGCAACTTCCTTCATTATCAGATTAAAAAAGCCATAAAATATCAGGATAAACTATCCCTTAGGAAGGTAAGAAAAGCATATATGCATAAGATGGTGTTTGAAGGAGTACTCTATGTTTAGAAGAAAAGCTCTTTCGTCAGAGAACCTGCTTATTTCCCCCCCTTGTTAACAAGCCCATATGACAAACACCTCAGAGCTGGCACCAGGTCTGTACGTGGAACATCTAGCTGCAGGAGAGCACAGCTGATCTCCTTAGGCTTTCCAATTGCACTGGGTCTGTGTGGTTTAACCTCTACTCCCTGGTTTGGATTAAATTATACAACTGGATGCTGCATTTTCACCATGAAAGGTAACAGTCTTAGGCAGCTGTTGCTTTCTGCAACTTCACTGCAGCTAAATTGAATACACTTATATAGAATATTGTTAAATTACAATAATTTCATGAATATAAGCCGCACAGACTATAAGCCGCATCTCTGGGTGTTGGCAAATATTTTGGTCTTTGTCCTTAAATAAGCCGCACCTAAGTATAAGCCGCTCTGTCGTTCACAGCGAGGACCCGCGTGCAACAAAGTTGCCAAATAGTAACAGAATCGCGGCATGGCGGGGTGTTTACTGACTCGGCTAAGGCTGTGCAGGCTCGGCCCGCTCGGGGCTGCCGATGGGGCCAGGACGGAGCCCCCCCCCACTCCCGCGGCGGCGGGGCAGGGACATAGCACCCCCACTCCCATGGCGGCGGCGGGCGGGGACGGAGCCACCCCTGCTCCCGTGAAGGCGGCGGGCGGGGACGAAGCCACCACCGCTCCCGTGGCGGCAGCAGGGGGCAGGGACGGAGCACCCCTGCTCCCGTGGCAGCGGCGGGCGGGGGCAGGAGTCCCCCGCTTACCCCACGGGCTGAGGCGATGGTAGCACGGGGTCCCCTCGTCTCTCCCTCGGGCTGTGGCAGAGGAGGGAAGGAGGAACGTCCCCCGCCCCCCCTGCTGCCTGCAGGGAGCCAGCTCCACCCGTGGCACAACAGAGTAACAATTTGTAACAATCGCGAAATGCTGGCTTTTACTGGCAGGTT
>PYHW01009191.1:1134301-1162726 GCA_013186435.1 Turdus rufiventris | reverse complement strand
AATGTCAGAAAATTATTCACATATTAGCTGCCCCTGAATGTAAGCCGCATTTCCGGTGTGGGAGCAAAATTTTAGTTAAAATGGTGCAACTTATATTTGTGAAATTACTGTATTTGATAGAGAAGGGGTCTCCTGGTCAGAGTTTACATAATTATCCATACAAGTTTACAGAAATGAATGGATATTAGCCTGGAGAAATCACACTATGCACCTCAAAAGGCACCTCAGGTTGAATGCAAACAGACTGAGATGGAAAGGTGCTGGAAAACTTGAACTTAGATTTCCCACTGCTGACAGCTGTAATTGGTAATTCTATGTCAAAATAAGTAGTCTAGTTCTTCGGAGCGGTGGAAGTCATAGTCATGGGTCTCCATCCCTGAAAACCCTTCCTCTTGATCAATAATTAGACATGAAAAGAAAAAATGATTTAGCACCATATGATTTGAGAAGGCCTTTGTGCAATGTTCATTCAACACAAAGGAGCCCAAACAAGGCTATTCCTGGGCCATCCATTTGGCAGAAATGTGGAGGGAGTGAACTCAGATTTTGGTCTGCCACTTTTTCCAGTATGGCTAGAGCTAGGAGTCAAAAAGGTATATAACATTTTAATGGCTGGAGTCATTAAGTATACACAGATAAACAGTATGCACACTGTAAACACATTATTACATTCAGTTGCATTAAAAAAAATTACCAATGTAATACCATACTAATTAATAATAATAATTAATAATATCAAGTTGGAGTGATGCAGCAACTGAAGCCTTATCAACTATGCTAGATTCTAACACCTAGACATTGCAAGGTCTGCAGTTATGATGGACTACCTGAGTTGATAACACATGGAATAGTCTAAACAACATTTGCATATTTGTGTAATTATTTCCTAAGGTTAATTAGATCCTGCAAAGTAGCCTGCCCTTTGAGACTGCTTACTGTGACTGTTTCATACATTTAGTGTTTTAGTGTCAAATTTCAGTTTGGGTTTTGGGCTTTTTTTTCGCCCCAAAGTAACCTGTTGCCAGAAATTTACAGATGGGGCGAGATCTGGAGGCCTTGAACCACCATTAGCTTTACTGAGGAAGAGCAGCTCAGATCCCCATCTTGAACTTCCAATACATCAAAACTAAATAAAGTGAAATAAAGAAAAAAATAAAGACTAAGTAATTTAATTTTCAGATCTGGTAACCTTCTACTTTCAGATTTTTTTAAAATCAAGCAGTAGGAATCACATTTTTCTAAGACAAAGTAAAAGTGAAATGCACACAAATGGGGAAATATGCCATAGAAGTGAACATCTTTTTAAGAATTTGTTTGAAGGTGGTTCCTCTAATTACCACTTATCCCAGTAAAACAACTTCTCCTAGCTCAGTAAGCTAATGTAACCAAATACGCTACATGAACAAAATATGGGAGAAAAGAACTGCACACTGGCTGGGAGGCAGAAGGTTCCGATCTCCTGCCCTTGGATATGTTAGATCTTTCCCATCAGTAACACTGTGACAGTCACATACAGTTAGTCCACTGCCTCAGGGAGCCTTGGGGAAGGCAAACTTTTGTAATTCACCCCAACTCTTCCAAAAATCATTACATTTAATGTCATATAGGTATAAAAATAACCTGTTAAAACAGCACCCTTCATGACTAGTAAATGATGCTTATCACCGCTTGTATTTTTCTCACTCCTTTTGCAAATATTTGCCTTACATAAGAAAAAAAACCTTTTCACTAGGGAGGAACAAAATGAAATTTTACAATGGGTTACTACCACCAGAGCAGCTCCAAGATGTTCCATGCAGGACATGCTCTAAGAGTTTTTCTGTCATGCTTCAGGAATGTCACTCCCTAATTTAGTGACCACCCCAAACAAGACTTCTCCACACCAGAAACCACTCCTCCCACTGCTCTTCTGGTAGAAGACACAAATGACAGAGGTTATGGGTTGAAATAATAGTGACAAGAGGTGATACAGAATAATAACCTAGACATGCTCACATGGCTCCAGACTCCTTTCTCTCACAGTTACTGCAAAATAAATTAACTCTGTCCTGGCTGAGAAGCAGGATAGCTTTGAGGGCAAGAAAGATGAAACAAAGCAAAAAAACCCAGTCAGTATGTGATTTTTCCCCCTGCATCAAAGACAGTAGCTATGGCATTACAACCACAGAGGAACATTAAAGTAAGGAGAGGATATAAACTGAAAACAAGAAAGGAAGGAAGCAAGCATTTTGTATTTATATATTTCTGCAGCATGAGTATGTGAAAGTGTCTAGCACAGGACTTGAAAGTGACTAGCACAGGACATTTAACCAGATTTTGTCTTTAACTGAGAAATTCCAGTGTGTTAGGAAGCATCCCATCTACCTGAAAATCTTTTTTACCTTTTCAATCTCTGAGTTGGGAGAATTCTAGCACAGTTACTTGGGAAAGGTTCACTACTCCAATACGAGAGGTGATCCCAGGAGGCAGCAGGACCTCTTAGTAACAGTAGAAATGGTATTTCTGCTTTACTTACTGATGCAGACAACACTAATCTGTACACTGTGTAGATGGAGATATGTAAACATGAAGATGGGGTGGCTCTTGCACAACTTTTAAATAACTGAGCTTTCAGGAAGCAGGACAATATCATAGCAGTATATTGTGTACAGGGGCAATTGCAGGTGTGTGAAACCAGACAAAAGGATGCTGCAAAAACAAACACCAAGACCATCTCAGCAGCAAAGCAGCTGAGATAGGGGAAATGACAGTGGAGGAAAAGTGACAGTGGAGGCAAATTTACACCAAATCTTAAATCTGACAACACGTATCTGAAATTCAGTTTAGTAGGTCATGTAAAGAGCACAGGAAAGCAAGCATAATGAAGGCTGAGCAAGTCAAGCAAGTTATTTTAGTTGCTGTGTCCTGAGTAAGAAAGAGACAACTTGAGAGAAAACAAAAGGAGAAGAGGTGAAATCACAGACAGCTGATGCTTTGAAAGTCTGAACAGAGGACACATTGCTTTCCTCCTTTTATGGGCTGTGTATGGATTTTATTTGCATACTTGGCCATATTAAAACAACAAAACTCAGCAGGATTTGATCAGGTGTGCAGAGTGGATTCATGGTTACCAATGTCTGGTGTAGCTCTATGGAAACAGAGAGCTTTGAATCTGCACTGGGTCAACACTAAAATCATGTAAATGTATAAATGATGTTATTTTATTCAGCATCTTTATTCAGAAATTCCTTACTTATGACCTTAACAGAAATTAAATAATGAGTCTTTGGATGTAAAAATGCCAAACTCTTGCACTTGCAGGAAGAAGGGCTGAAGTAAAAAATTATACTATTTTTTAAGGGCACTTTCTGAGGTGGGGGCCAGATACATACTCTGGCAATAGGCAGCAGCCAGTTTTGAGACAGGAGAGACTGGGTATCACAATAGCTAAGTCTGGTCATTTGTGGAGTTGCAGGATATGAATGGCATAGCCAGCAATATGGCAAAGTGACTTGAGGTTGATTTTTCTTTTTTGTATTACAGTTCTCAGTTTATACCCAAATCTATTTGACTTGTTTCTGTTTCAATTTCTTCTATTTTATTTGTGAACTGGGCTGGTGATGGAAGTGTTCCCAATAATGCTTATGACAGCCCAGTAACATTGTGTGCATAGAGTCAGCAGCACAAAAGAAGACCAGAAGCCTTATATATTGCAGTTAAATGTCCACAATGCTAAATTAAAGGTAGTCCCACCACCAAAACTGCCAAAAATTTATCATGAAAGCATGCAATCTCAACAGTCCTCATCAAGAAGTATTCCATGAAACATGCAGTATCTGGCATACCAAGCAGACAAATAAAAAATGTAAATAAAAAATGCATTGGTGGACTGATACAAAATGCAAATTTCCTCCACCAGTGCAGAGCGGATGAAGAGCTGGTTTGGGAAGAAGTGGTGATACCACCACTTTGCTATGGTACAACTCCTGAGATTAGGCTTAAAATTACCAGTTTTAGCAAATGCAAGACTGATGTCTAGCCATGATTTTTATGCTTTGTGTTTGGGCTCCTCCCCAGGGCTCCTGCTCTCCCCAGCTCCCACCACAATTACCATTGAAGATGACTTCAAATCCTGTCCCACTTTTCCCCCTTCGAATGCAAGTTGCTCTTTCCCTGGTGAGAGTGATCGGGAAATAAAATTCAGACATATGCAATATATGTATGTGGCAACAGAGCAAACCCTAACATGCTAGGACAGTGGTAGGGAGCTACTTTTCTCCTTTATACTCCAGCTTTATGGTACACAGGAGAAAAAAAAAGCAACTCCAAGATAGACAAGCATTTTTCCAGCTAAGCCCTCAGTCACACAGTTCCTAACCAAAAACCTAGAGCTACTGGATTAAAAAAACCCAAACCACTCTCATCTCCTGTTTCCAAAGTGCTGCAATCACCTCTGCCCAGTTAGGAACAAGAAGGAAATCATATCACTTTCCACTCTCTCAAACACAGAACCCGCCTCCAAGACCTCACTTAAAATATTTCAACAGGTCTGAAACCTGCTTGACAATGCCCTAAAACCACAGAGACACTGTCAGTGCCCACAACTATTCTTCAGCGAGATGCCTGTGGTCTCAGCTGCCTTATTGTACCACTGATGTAAATGATACTTCCTTTCTGGCAAACGTGGGCCTTCACAGCAGGTGTTCAGAGTGCCACCATGTCAGAAACATAAATGTTATATGATACACAAGCATTTTTGGAAGGCTGGTGTTGCATACGGAGTTTCTTAGATTTTCATTGGAACTGAGCATTAAGCGAGGTGAGCTTGCACCAGGATTTGTGCAAAAATAAAGAAAGCAGCAAACATTATTCGTATCCTTCACTCTGCAATGTCTGAGGCTCTCTGCATGGCGAAAACTTCTGCTGCTCTTTTCAAATACTCTCCTTACTTCTTCAGTCTTTTATTTGGAAATTCAAGTTACTTTGTAACCTGAAAGGTTTGCTGATTATAAAGGAAATCCTGGATTCCCAGCTAAATTAATTAAGTCTCAAATATTATTATATTGTCCTGGTTAAAGCATCAGCTTGTCAGCCAGTGTAAGACAATCTTATCAGGCTGTTGAGTTCAAGTCTGGATTTTCCCATTATCACTTCTGTTGGAATCTGGCATGTCTTGCCATCACCACTCAGCTTCTTCTAGTAAAGTGCAGGAAAGGAGACCAAAACCAAGAAAAAATTCAAGCAAAATCAGTTACTTAGTGGCTCTTAATTATGACCTTCGCCAATAGGTTAATTATGTTATTCTTAAGAGAAGAATGTAAGTAAACACAAATATGACATTTGTCTTTTTCAGTCTGGACACAAGAATAATTGTTGACTGACTGAGATGTAAAAGTTGCAGAAGAAAATAAATAGGAAGAAGGAGAGTAATTAATCAGAGAGGGTTTTACTTAAAAAAAACAACTGCTTTCCCTTTTAGCTCTGACAGACTTCTTGATTTTAGTGTATTTTTTCCCTTTTCTATATAATTTACAGGCTTCCAGGCAAAGGAAGGCTGAATTTGAAGCAGCATGTTCTGGCAAACAGCTTTGAAATCCTGCATGGAGAAACTCCTCAGACTGAAGACGTAATAACAATTCCTCAGATTAGTCCTATCTGCACTGTCATACCATGGCTATGGACAAATACCCGTGCAGTTCACAAGAAAATCCACATGCCATGATGATCTAAACATTATCTGCCAATCTCTTGCAGGTGGACTTACACATTCCAATTTAAGTAACAACTGCAGCAGCTCACAGACTGGGACAGTTGCATTCCAGTACTGTTACAGATATCTACATTTTACATTTTTTTACGCTTCCCTGTACTTTTTTCTTTCCAAACTACTCAATCTCAGGGATCAAGATTCTGTCTACAAAGCATTTCTGCCTATAACATAATGAACCCCATCAAACACTGCCTTTTGTATGATCAAATTATAGGAACAAAAGAGTATTTCTTAAACAAACCATCAGATTGTACTTCACAGACTTCTTCCTTAGCAACCATTTTTCTTGTAATTAACAGAATAATTGTGAGGGCAAGTAAATAAAAATGAATACAATATTTCTATAAAAAGAACTATCTTTACAAGACACAGAGAGATCATGTCAGTCATTTAAATGATTGCATGCATTTTTCTCAACACTAAAAGCAATTCCTTTGGAAATGAACGCATTTGAAACATTCAAAAACTCTTAATGGAAGCCATGCAGAAGCATTATTTTTCTACTTCCTATAATACTTAAAAGCCTATTTTATTCTCCTGTTCTTTCAATCTGTTTGTATGTTGTAATGAGAAACAGACTTTTTTTATAACCATGCTAGTCCAAGAAAAATACCATTTTTGCCAAAGAAAATGCAGCCTTCCCCACCACAGGAAACAACAAATCTACACAAACTTCAATGCATTTAAGCAAGATAACAACTTAGTATTTTCATTAACAGCTATGGTTTCAGAACAAACCTCAGCTGTAGTCTGTATTAGAGAGTTTATATCTTTTAGTGTTAATTAAACGAAATAGAATGGCTTTGCTCTGTACTGTTCTTCACTTCTCTATTTATTACACTCAAGAACAGTTATTTTAGTGGAAGAAAGATTTTAAAGTCTCAAATCTATTTGATTTCTTTTAATAAGGACTTCAAAGTGTTCATTGCTTTAAGTAAACCAATATATTACTTATTTATGGCACAGTTAAAAAGATTTGCTGAAGTGCCTTAATATGTAAAGAACTATAATTGTATTTGAAGTAACTGTAATTAGCTTATAAAGCAATTATTTAAAGACAAACACAATCTGAAATTCAGATTGGAATCTTCCGTTGGTTCTGATTTCAATAAGCTGCAAAGTTGAATGTTTAGCTATTTAACCCTGAATTCTGCTTCTCCATTTTCCTGTGCAGATGCACCTCTGTTATTTTTCACAATAACGTACCCTAGGAAGTGAATCTTTCATCCCTATGAGTTGCTACATAACCTCAGAACTTGCCTGTCATACCTCTGTCTGGAACTCTGTGACTCCTTCATGTTGATTATTTCATTAAAACAGGCTCTTTTCCACACAGATTAGCAAGGCCGTTCGCATTGCAGCAGTGGTGCATCGCTGTTGTCAAAGATCATGCGATATTAGATCAACAGCAATTTTCTTCTAACACATTGCAATTTTTTTAACAACTCAAAACATCCAATTACATAACAGACAGCTTGGCTGTATTTTAAATTAGCACAGTTGCTAAAGCCAGGAAATGTAATTCTCGGGATATCAGAACAAAAGGTTCAAAGTGAAAAAGAATTCTTATATACCATAAGATTATCAGGACTAGACTGTCACACTGTGACCTTCCTGGCGTCTAGCTAATCTGCCAATATTTGGCAGAGCATTGTTTCAAATCAATAACTAATTAACAAAGTACAAAAGAAGTTGTACTGTTTTTGAGCCTCTTTGTTAAAAATGGCTTTTGGTTGCACATGGGCAGAAAGGTCACTTCTATGACATCTTCAGGACTCTTTCAACACCTTGCCACTGTCAGATTAAATTACTTTTAGCAATTAATTGTCATAAATTAAAGCAGAAGCACATTTGTTACAGCAGGTTGTCGTAATGACATAGTGAACAGTTGTTTTGATATGAATTTTTTCTACCAACCCTCTATCATATCTTAATTTTTTTGGTTGACCTAACTGGAAAATTGGGAGCAATCTTGTAACTCAGGCAGCCAAACATTGGGAGTCTTATTGAGATTATAGACTGAACGACAATAGAACAGAAATTCCAGAGAGAACTGAAGATCCTGAGAATATGTATTTTATATAAAATATGTAATATATATCTATGCTGCAGTGTGGGATAAGAAAAATAAACCCTTGAAAAATCACATGGATGCCACTTTTGTTACTGTTATAAATAGTCCTTGATGCCATGTAAATCCAATATTAGAAAAAAACATTTGTTTGATGTATTTTAATATTAAGTGGATTGAAAAACTGCAGCCTTCTCCCATTCAAACCACTAGTTTTGGAAACATGGATCTTACCGAGATTTAATGACAAACATTTCTGTTCTTTTAGCTCCTTTCTTTGAACTCCTCTGTATTCCGATGCACATGTCCATCTTACAGATTAGTCCTCTGACATTTATAATATCAGGTCTGAGTTTGCTAAAAGGCATTACATCAGGATGGAAAGAGACAACAATCCTAACAAAAGTTGTCTGGATAAGCAGTAAAAGAGAAGCAGGACAGATTCCATCCTGCATTGGAGAAGAAAAAGACTGTGCAGAAGAATAGATCTGGGCAACTGCAGAATCTGTCCTTAATGGTGTCAGCAGAAAAACTGTTACTCCAAGAAATCTCTGCGTAACTTGTCTCTAGTCCTGGCTGCCCTTTAGGAGCTGATTAACTAGATCTTCAGGCTAACAGAGACTCTGGAAGAGCTGTGACAGCTCTTATAATAAGCAGCAGAGCACATTTTAACAATCTATGTTTAACACATTTTTTTATTTTTGTTGTTAGGTCTATTAGAGCAAATGCTTTCTATACTAACATATTCTAAACCTGAAATCTTGTTAAGTAATACAAATGAAAATGAGTCGTAAGAACTCAGAGTTGCCAGGTACCAGACTTCTTGGAAATCCTTCATACTGTGATCACATTCAGTGTATTGTAGTACAGTGACCAAATAATCAAGCAGCACGGACTTGTTTGCAGGTGGAAGCACAGAACTGGACGAAAGTTTCTTAAGTACAGTAATTTCATGAGTATAAGGTACACTTTTGAGTGGTGGCAAATTTCCAAACTTTGTCCATGTATAAGACACACCAGACTGTAAGACGCCTTTTTTTTTTTTAAAGCAAGGATCCGCGTGCAACAAAGTACCAAATTAGTAATGGAATTGTTTTATCGCGGGCAGGCTCAGCTCGGCTCAAGGCTGCTGGGAGCTTGCACTTCTGGGTTGGCAACTTTTCAAACTTTGTCCATATATAAGGTGCTCTGGGGTATAAGGTGCACTTCCGGGTTTGGACCAAAATTTTAGTCAAAAGGATGCACCTTAGATGCGTGAAATTACTGTACTTTGTAACTCTTCATGAATATGGGCACAGGTGTAAGAGGTGAAGTGAAGCAGGGTTTCTGTACAGGGGTTTCAAGGCAACCTGTAGGGTAATGCACTGGCCTGCATTTGGGTCTCAACTTAAAAATAGCAGTCTAGACAAAATCTTCTAAGAAGTAGTTGTGTACAAGCTTAATTAAACCACTCTTCACTAATGCTTTAATAAACAACAGCCTTTTTAATTCTGTCATGTCTACCCACTTATTTGGAAATTATCGATTTAAATGTCATAGGGTGTTTACACTCTTTGCGAAACTGAAGAACTGCTTTATAATTTAAAATTAAATCATGTGGATTCAAATTAGCAATTTAGACAAAATCCTGATGAAGGTAGAACAAAGGAGAGGAAGTAAGAAGGATGTGGGCAGTACTTGTATCCTTCTCATTATTCCAGAATGGCGATGCTAATAACATCTTGACATCTGTGAAAAAACTCCTACTGCTGCTCTGGTTGAATGTCCTTCAGCAATTTCAAGATAATGATATGTTTTGGGGAAATTCTTGATCTCTGAAGAAATCATGAATATTTGTTCAACACTGCAGTGTTAAAAATGCAAAGAAATATCAGTGCCTGTCTGTAGCCATTTATATCTTTCAAGATACATTTCTGCAGCAGTACTTGTGCAAGTCCACATTGTTTTAACCATGGTGATAGCTTGATAAACTTCCTGGTCTGAATCATCTCATATTGTGGATAGCCAACCACAATCTCAGTAGTACTAAATGTTCTGATACAGTGAAATTTGCCTCTCTTCACTGTGTCCACAAAGTCTATTCATAGATCAAACACTTCTTTGAGGGCTGAGGTGAAACTTTGTAATGTCAAATCACTGAACTACATCAGCCGGAGAGAACCTCTGAGAGTCACTTAAATCCAAATTATGCTCAAAGCATTTTCAACCAGGTCTGGTCACAACTGCCATTCAACAAAAGTGAAAAAGTGGGAACTCCGTAGTTCTAGTGTCACAGAAGTGTAAAAATTGTGAAAGCTCCCCAAACCTTGATTTATCGGCATTTGAGGGAGAGCGACTTTGCACATACTCCAGAGAAGTCCTAAAGATGACTACAGCACTTTGGACATGAAATAATTTATGTTACTTCCATGCCATAACATTATCTTTCCAACTTTTCTAAGCTCTGGGACCCATAGTAAAAGAGAATTAGTGGCCATCTTTTGCCATCTGTCTTTTCTAGTGTAGCAAAGCTGAGCTCAGCCTGGTAACTTTATTTTTGGGTAGAAACAGCTATATTAATGGTGTTCTTAGAAAATGATGTCATGGTTATTTACCACCACTGTAACAGAGTAACAATAGTATCTCAACTTCTGCTCCAGTAATGACACTGGCGGCAATTAGAGAAAAATCAATTTATGCATCAGCCAAACTCTCTAAATCAGCTAGAGCAGCTCAAAACAGAAAGGGAAAGGAAATGGTGAAAGAATATAATGAGCAATAACAATAACAGCAAACAGCAAAAAAAAAAGGTATTTAAGACAAGTGGTCTTAAATCAAATCAAATGCTGTTATTTTAAGATGTATCACAGTCATAACTCATTTGCTCACTCAAGGCAATGCAGTCAGAGCCGGCAGGCAGTCAGAGCAGCATGCAGTATCTGAAAGCTTGACATAACTCATGGTGGAGAACTTCACACACAGACTTTACTGGTAATGGATTTAAAGATAATCAAGAGTCATTAAATGTAAGCCTACCTTTTTTTAGCAACCAGTGCAAGGGACATAGAATAAATAATACAATCCTGTCATCAAATGTGTTTATTCATTTTTTAAACATGAAAAGCAGAGTAGCTAGAAAAGTAGGGAGGTGTCCTACAAAGTTGAATCTGTGAGGCATCAAAGCCTAAGGCCACACCTAGAAATCTTCCAAAATTACTTAGGCAGCCTAGGCTTTGCTAAATTTCTTCATTACTTTATTTGATAACTTCAAAATAATTCCTCAGCAAACCAGATCCCAAACAAATAAGTATCTGTCACCTTAACATCTACATGCAATTAAAGCTTCTCTTTTCTCAGGTTAAGAACAGAGTGGTTGGGACACAGTCAAGTGGTAACTGCCTACTTTTATAGGACATAGGCTGAACTGGCAAGATCCATGAAATCAGAAAAGATAGGAATGAAGAAACATCCCACAAGAAAACACCAGTCCAAAAGAACACACTGCAGATGCTTATGAAGTACCAGCTTTATTGTCTAAACAATTGTCTTTAAATTCCTTGCTGTATTATATGGCTGGATACACTGATCAAATCTTTGCTTTTCCAAAAAAAAAAAACTTTCCAGTTTCTTGTATATCCTATGTCTTTCATAGCCCACATTAAGTCAGAGGCCACTTTATGCAGTTTACAGGATGCCAAACATGCAAGAACATGAATAGGTTTTGTATGCTTTGGTGTAGGTAGTGCCTGTGTGCACACATTTGCACATGTACTTGCACGATACTTTTTTCACTCCATGTTTTTGCTAGAAGTACCAGACAAGAATATCTCAAACTGCTGCTTAAGAGCTCAGAAAATCTTCAGCCTCCTCAACACACACAACTCTTGGTAATTCTAAATGCATGTCAATCTTACTTAGTAGTTTCTCTCCAAGCAGTGCCCTCCATTGGGAAAACAAACAAAAATTCAAGTTTTACTTGAAAATGCAGTAATTCCAGGACTATAAGGCGCACCCTATTGACTAAAATTTCGACCCGAAGCTGGAAGTGCACCTTAAGAGTCCGATGCGCCTTATATAATGCATGAAGTTGAGAAATTTGCCAACCTGGAAGTGAGAGCTGCGAGGGACTGCAGTGCCATGGGAGCGCCGAGTAGCAATGGGGGGGCGGCCATGGGTGGCCCCAGGTGTCGGGAACAGCACAGGCAGGGAGGCGGGGGACAGGAGCAGTGCTGGCAGACAGGCAAGCNCAGCATGATCAGGGAGGTGGGGAGCAGAAGCAGTGCGGGCAGGGAGGCAGGAGGCGGGAGCAGTGTGGGCAGGGAGGCCGGAGCAGCACCGGCAGGGAGGCAGGGGGCGGGAGCAGAGCCCGCCCGCAGGCAGCATTGGGGCAGGTGCGAGCCTGGCGGAAATGGGGCAGCACCAACTCGGAGGGAAAGCTGGTGGCGGTAGAGCAGCCTGGACATGGGGTGGAAAGCCTGGCGGCGCAGCCCAGACAGGGGGGAAAGACACTGTCATCGGGGCAGCGGCGGTGCAGCACGAGCCCGCCGGCATCAGGGCAGCCCAGGTGGCGGGGGGGGAAAGCGACCGGCATTGGGGCAGCGGTGGCGTGGGGTGAGCTTGCTGGCATCGGGGCAGCCTGGCGGGGGGGAAGAAAGTGTGGCAGCACAGCCTGGGAGGGGGTAGAAAGTTACCGGCATCAGGGCTGTGCCAGCACGGGGGAAAAGCCTGGGGGAGGATGCGCAGGGCTCCCAGCATCGAATGGGGTACCTGGACCACTGGGGCAGCGCAGGGCTCCCGGAGCGCCAGGGGGCTGCTGGAGTGCTGGGGCAGTGCGGGGAGGGAGGGAGCGGGCTGCTCGCAGAAGCCGTGAGTCGTGCCAGCCCCGAACTGCTGTGAGCCGCCACTGACCCAAGCTGCCCCAAACCGCCACTGCCCCAAGCCCCCCCTCACCAGCCGGCACTGGGGGCAGGCAGGAGTGCCAGGGCCCGCACACAGGGAGGGCACTTGGGGCTGCATTTAAGGGCTACGCCAATCTGTGAAAAATGTTTCCAAATTGAGCACCTGCCAGTAAACTCCATGATCACAGGATTCCGTTACTTATTAGTTACTTTGTTGCATGCGGCACGTATCTTCGCGGCAAAAAAAAGGTGCACCTTACAGTCCGGTGTGCCTTACATAATGTACAAAGTTGCGAAATTTGCCAACTCCTGGAGGTGCGCCTTATAGTCCGGCGTGCCTTATGGTCATGAAATTACTGTATACAAAATATACCTCACTGGGTATTGACAAATTCATTCTTGCCAAGCACCATTCAAAAAAGACAGAGAAAAAGAATCAACGAACAACAAAAATGGAGAACAATGTGTCTGAAAAGCATGTAGTCAATTCAGGGGAGAAAACCTGCTACCAACATCACTGACCACAAAAGACAAAAGCATTTTTAATCAGTTTAGAATACATTTTTATCTAGAGAGATAGAAATAAAAAAAGGATTCAGCTAAGAGAGGAATGGGAAGATTTCTCAAAATTTAGATGAGTAGTTAATTGTAAAACAGATGAGGAATGACTTCTGCCTGGACACTATGGAAATGAAGTTAGCAGCTCTGAAGTTGGTAAAACCTAATTCATGGGGAGTGCTGATCTGATACGGAGTTCACTAAGACACAGCAAGAACACGAGAACTATTCCACTAAAAACTCACAATAAGGCATATTTCTTTGCCTGTAGAGTAATGGCAACAACCTGATTAAAATGATGAACCTTGTTCTTCAAGACATAAATAATTCAAAATAACATCACACAGTATATTAACTTTTTTAAAAAGTAAGGATTTTGGCTAGTAAAATCCTTAACTTGTAAGAATTTTAGAATTAAATTAATTAATTGCTATAATACTTAATTTTCCAAATTTCAATCACCTATGAATTGCAGGGGAGAATCAACATTTCTTCCTGGGCAGCTTATCCCACGTTGTTCCACGCCTGTTTCCTCCACTATTCCTAGCCCCTTTGGCAGCTGTCATTGCTGCAGGCAGTCAAGCAGCCTACACAGGAACCACCAGATTTATCTTAATCCCAAAATCTAGATATTTTGTTTCCCCTTCATATTTTTTTCTGAATTTACACTTTGTTTTCTGTAGCAGATGAGTTGAAAACATCCTTGAACTTACTGTGCATCCTGTAACCTGGCTCCCTATCTGCTGACATGCAGTTCCTAGACTCCACAAATGTTTTTCTAACCTCCATGCACTGCAGTACAGCCTTCATATCCTCCTCTTCAAAACACATAAATATTTCTAGAGGGGTTCAGTATGGTGGTATGACTCCATAGAAAAAGGTTAATTTCCAATAATGCCATCAACTTAAGACAGCTACAAATATTTATCTCAGAAATTAATTTTTATCATCTCTCACTATATCAATTATCTTATGGCTAACTGGCCCCTAAGGAGAAAAAAAAAAATCAAAAACTTTCAAGTTTTGCAAAAAGGTGTATGTTGCCAATCGAACCCCTGCTAAATTTTTTTCTGCCAATTTTCCCAAACACACTGAAATCTAGTAGCAAAACAGGCAACTGTGTGCAGAAGGTTAGAGAATATTATCCTTGCCTTTGGATATCAGCTAAAATCCTTTTGTTCTGTTAGATAAATGATAAAGGATACTGGCAAAGAAGGTCTTTGCAGTCCTTCATTGCAGTCACTCTACAATCAAAATCAGGCAATATCAAGAGTTCAAGCTGTTTGAATGATTTTATTCACTTTTCCCATGAACAAGTACATTCTGCTGAGCCAGCTTTCTTCACCATTACCCCATGAATTGACCACATTTATGAGCCTAAATGCCATCTGAAAGGAAGGACTCTTCTGACTTGTATTAGCATCATGTAATAAATGTGTGAAAGACACAAAGCTAGATGGTCCCTATTTATTCCCTTTCTTTGATTAAACCATACTTGTAAAATGCAGAACGAAGAGGGGATATAGCAGACAGAAGAGGCAAGGGTGTTCTTGAAGAAATACAGAATTTCCCTTCAGTGATCATCCGTGTCTCTGACTTTTCAATTGCTTCAGGAAGACAAAATTTCCAGAATTACTAGATGCAAAATGTACTGTAAGAATTCTTTATAATCTCACAATTAAAAAAAATACCCAAGTTACCTGCTTATGCTAAATAGCCTATGTATAAATTACTGAACACTAGTTTAAATTCTCCATAGTTTAGCTATTCAATATAAGATGCCTGTTCACTGTAGTATCTATAGAATGAAACATGACATATATATATTCTTCTTGATTTACGTGAACTACTCTAAGAACTTAAAGCTTATCTGACCTTTTAGGAATGATGTGGGAGCCTAACTGCAGGTTCTAAGTATCATGGTACATGTTTGGCTTCCAGCTGCTGGCCCAGGGTGGTGCAGGCCTCTGGTGGCATAGGTTCTGCCAGTCTGGATCTCTCTTGGAGAGGTGTTCCTGGCGCAGTCAGAATGTCACTACACATTTATGCTCAGCACTTGAATTGCTGTGTCTTCTCAACTCTGAATGCCCAGTGCCCAGCAGTACATGGGGCAAGAACAACACCACCATGGTGGCATTCTAGGCAGTTCTCATGAGCTTTTTACTATCCACATGATTTTGCTTACAAGTGAAGGAGATTTCTCAAGAACATAAGGGAGTAATGGGCTTTAAAAGTGGGCAGAGTAAAACCATGTGAAATTTCAGAGCTATATATAAAGTGACACTGTCATTTGTAAAAGGAGAAACAAAACAGGCGTTTGCTGTAAAAGGGAAAACAAAACAAGCAGCATTATAGAGGCTGCACTCCTGATGCCCATGCTTGCCATAGACATTTTCTGTGCTGAACATGTATGTTCTTTACCTCTCAGGAGCTGTTTGCCTAGAGCCTATCATTTTGTCTCCTCTGGTGGAATAAAGCCTTATTAGTTTTGTCTCAGCAGCAGGCTAATGTAGTCACATAGGTCTTGGATAAGAGCAGGTGTGCACCTTGCCAAGTCAGAGGGTAGGTCATAGGCCCAGAGTTGGCCACAGGGTGAAATCGGCAGCCAGTGGGACTGCAGCTATGTCAGGAAATGGCTCAATCTTCAGTGTGAAAGAAATCCACGGCTCTGAAAGGTCATCCACACAAGCGGACACTCTGCTGTGACCTTCATGTCAGCCACACCGAACAATGAGCAGAAATGGCACAACTGTGCTTGCATGCCTACCAGGATTTCCTGTCTGCCAGCGGTCATTCCTTACTTAACTGTGTATTAAAAGAACTGCCTTTTACCACTTTTTCCTAAATACTGACAGATTATCCAGATGTATCCATTTTTAGTAAAACAGATTGACGAGTTGCAAATGATCTTTTTTGATTTAATCTCTCACAGAAGACAGGAAAAACTATGAAAAGTATGTTACATCCAAAATTCTTTTCATTAATATGCTGTTAATAGAAATGGTGCTATTATAGATTGTGCTACAGTAAATATAATATTTGTAATAAGAATTATTCAAGTCAATAAACTCAGTGGGGAAAAAAAAGGACAATATTCCTAGTATATAAGCTTTGGAAAAGCCTATCCCTTTTGTCTAAAAACCTGACCCCGTTAGTTAGTCTGATAAAAGTAATTCTTCCTGCTTCTTCCTTGGTTGCCTCTTTGATTTCCTTCAACTGTTGGGGCAACAACATTATTGCAAATTACTATAAAATTATGCAATTTATACTTTTTCTTTCATAACATTTCAGAATCTACTCAGAACATTGTTTAAGTGGTGAATGCAGTTTAGAAGGGGGAAAATACTAATTTACATTTTTAAGTATCTTCTAACATAGAAAAGATACTGTCAGTGTGAAAATCTGTAGAGAATGGGAGATGGCTGAGAATGGAAGGAATGATCATGTCACATTTAAGGATGTATGATCTGTTTCCATAGAAAAAGGTTAGAGAGCAACAAATTCTCAGTTTACTTCAGTAACAAATGAAGGCTGGCTAGGGTAGTAAGTTTCTGGGGGGGAAGCATTAACCCATATGTACAGAGCAGCCTCTGGTGGTCTAAGTAAAAATGGTAATATTTATAACTAAGGATAGAAATATGTTTTTTAAAAGGATGTATGTACATATTTAGCTATTTTACTCAATCCTCCATTCAGCACATTAAAAACCAGATGCTTTTAAAATGACCTGTCAATATGCTTGTTAAAATCCGAACATTAAGAGTATTAGAATTCATATGCATTCATTAGCACACTATATAAAAGTAAAATGCTTGTGTTTAATCATTCCATAAAAGTATTACAGTCAATGCTGATTATCAAAAAGGTTTTTTTTCCTAGTTTGCATTGCTAAAATTGAAATAAAATTTACAAGAATGTTACAGAATTGATGACATTTTCTGTCTTCACTTGTGAATTCAGTTGGCAGATGTTTTCAAGAACAAAAAAATCTGTCTTATTACAAAACATATTAAGCAGGTTTTCCTGCCATAATGTTTGACATGATGTTTATTACCCAGACCAAATCAGTTCCTTTAACAAGTCATAATGTATGCCAGAAAGTACATTATTTCATAGTTAAGGAAACTTCCAGCATGAAACAGTAAGTACTTTGATCTTTCAAGAGCACTATGCTTAATGCATTACACACTGCCATAGTCGTTTTTATTTATACTAATTTTGTACAAAGATACAGAGTGCAGTTTGATATTTTGTATTTCAAGACACAGCTTTTACATATTCTTGAATACCGCAGGTTTTTTTTTTTTACTACAAAAATAAAGAAAATGCTTAAACATAATTACTGAGGAAGAGTTCTAATTCTCCAGTTCTTGGAAAATCTAGCTGCACAATTGGGAGCATCAACCAGACAGCTTTAATTTGTTCAAATGGCATTTCCTCATTAGATCACAACAAATCTCAGCGACCCTATGAGAACATAACTGAGGATATTTATTCCTGTTGCTTAACAGCCTGAAAAAAAATTTCCAGCATATTTGACATAACCATATTTTCCCTTCGATGCTGGATGAAGTTAAAGCCTTCCTGTGAGGAAATTTTTCATCTAGTCTATCCATACTTTTTTCTGCTTGGCAAAGTTGACATAAGGCCTGTTCAGGTTTTTCAAAACTCTTTGATGAGATCATTACAAATCATATACCATGCTTAAATATCTCTGTTGAGTGACAGCATGTTTTATTTTAAGAGTCTAGTGAGTCAAATGTATGCTATATTATGCAGTAAGATTGTGTCTGAATTGCCCTTTGAAATCACCCCAAATCAGCACCAACACTATTCCCACAGCAGCCTGGAGGCAAGTCCCTGAGTGCAGGCAGAAAGCAAACCTATGGACTCAAGCATTGGAGGTAAGAAAATCGCAAATATGACATTGCACCTCTTGCAACCACCTACACACTTAGCAATTCTGACCAACAGAGGAAATGGAACCCTACTCATGGTCCAGTTTTGTTTCAGGAACTGGTTAGCAAGGAAATTGCATTGATTTGTCCCACAATACACTAAAGCAGGTACGTTTTTCTTTCTGTTTCAGAAAATAGTCTGTACTGGAGTCTACTAAGAAAAAAAATCCCCCAAATAATAATTTCAGAATATAACACGAAGCTCAACAGAAAACCCAATTTCAATTAATTGGCCTGGGGAAGGAGACCACCAACCACACTTTCACTAAAACATACACTACTTCTTTCCTTGATTTGAAGAAAATCAAATAAAGCAAACATCAACAGTCATATTTAAGGCACAGAGTTGTGCAGAAAGGAAAATGGAATGGAACAATATATTTTGTATTTTGGGGGTCAAGCCTCCTGAAACCAAATTTCACGCCTCATCAGGCAAGAGTCATGAGAAGGTAGAATTGCTAAAAAGGTTACGAAAAAAAGATTCACTTTCAACAAAGGAACACTGAACCTGCGTGCTGACTAGACTTTTTTTCAGACAATACAGCAGCACTGTCCACTGGATTCTCATGGACCTTAAGTTAAGACTGGTTACCCCTCTTAAGAACGAGGGTTTGGCTAGTGGGCAGAATAGCATCTTATCAAAAATCTGCAAACAGAAAACACAGACCCTTGTTGGTTCATATATATATATGCACGCCTTTGTTTCCCTTACTTAGGTATTTTTCAAAAGACAGTAAATATTTATGGTATTAGTGACAATCTTGTATCCAAGTCACTAACCCTTTTAACTAACCCTCACAGTTATATTTCTTTTACAAAAAATGTTATTCTAAAAAAAATTAACAGGGGCATATTGAAATTGAAGATGATTCTAACATGTTGGATTATTTTTCTCTGTTTCTCATCAGATGGCATATTTTTTATTGTTTTACCTTCACTGTGGAGGTTTCTGATGTGTTACTATTGAATGAAAATACTAACTTTCATAATAAGGGTTTTGTAAATTGTATGGCTCAGTCTGGAATGTATAATGAATAGTATGTATGTGAAACAGAATGTGTCAATGGGCAAATAATATTGTTTGTGCCCCCTGAAGAATTAGAAATCCTCGGGTAGCACTGTTATAATGATCTCATGCTGGTAGCAGTACAAAGTGCAAAGGTTCACTGAGTCAGATAAGGTCAAGGGATAGAATTTCTTCATCATACCATTCTCTAATTATTGTAGCTTAAATATTTATTAATATATTAGCAAATTTCCTCCTTTATCCGCCGTCAAAAGTTTAGCTCAAACACAATGGAAGGCTGCTCATATAAAAAAAATACGTTACAGTGTAAATTTGCTATCATACAACATGAACACTGGTATTTTCCCCAATACATTATTAATTTGGCAGGTGATAAAAAACTATCAGTCTGTAACTACTGCTTCCCCAATATGATACAATATAATACAATAAAGGCATACATGACATGTGAAGCTAGTATGCTGCCCAAGCTTCACTACAAAGTCTTTCTTAAGAACACCTCTGTTTATAAAATGGTTTTTAGAAAGTCTTTCTTAAATAATTTCTTTCTTGATAACACCAGTGACTTCCTCTGGGGCTTATTTGAAGTTTCCCTTTGAAATTAGAAAGAATCTTTCTGTAACAGTTCCAAAACTTCACGATCAATAAACAACTAAAAATACCAACTGAATAAAGAGCGAGGTACTCTGTATAAACTCTTGAATGTCATCTCAGTAATGTATTTATTTTTAACAAAGCATGCTGTTTATTAGCCAATATAGGCAGGTAACATATGTATGCATCAATAAAGAAAGGCAAACAAAACCAAAATAAACTTACTCTAATATAGATCTGCATAGTTTCTTTTTCTTTTTGTGGATTTCGGTACTTTTCATAGAAGTCACGTCTCTTCTTTGTTTCCTTCTGGATTTTATCTTTTCTTTCTCTCTTTTCTGCAGGTTCATCTGTGATATCAGAAGACAGCTGTATTTGTGCTTTTGTCTTCTCTACTTCAATATAGTTCTCATTGGGATTCAGAACTATTACTCCATAGCCTTCCTGTTTCAGAAGAGAGTCACACACACACACACACACACACACACACACACAGAGAAACAAGAAGAAATGTGAAAAGGGATATTTAATGCTTGAAAATGCTTTACATTTACTTTAATGATCTTTAGAACTTTTTATTTATTTCAGCAACTTCACACAACATCACTTACTGAAGGGTTTTTAAAAATATTCTGTCATTAAAGAGATATTGATATGTGAATATGTATCTGTGCATGTACTTATACACATCCCTCAGTGTCAGAAAAGTTGCCTGTTTTACCTTTAAAATAATTTAATATGTTGTTTTATTCATAAGCACTTTATATAACTTTTTCAGAAAACAATACAGGAGCTAAAAGCAAAATGTTGCTATAAGAACTCCACATAATAATGAATAAAAAGCTTTATGCCCAGCCAGTAAAAACCTTTAAAATAAGAAGGATTGAGAGATTTTATATATAAAGATAGAAACATTAAAGAAAGCATGTGAAAATTATTCACTACATTTTAAAATAGTAAAACCTTTTGTCTAGCTGACAATAAGCATACCATGGAGAGGCAAATAGCAGCAGTAACAATGAATCAATACCAAAAGTGATTCAGTGGTGTGGCTTACAAGTCAGCTCTTTATGGTAGGTCTGACTTTTCAGTGCATCTTTAATCTGCTGGGAAAGTTCACTGGGATTATAGTGCATATTCAACAAATCCAGAGCAAATTTGTGACCTGCAGGATGCTTTTGAGCATATGAGGTACATTTTGTGCCTCAGGAAATGAGCTCATTGAAAAAATATGAATTTATGAATGAGAAATCTTGAATAAATCAGCCAATAAAATATTATTTTTAAATGATGGCGAATCACAAAAAATCGTAGTATTTGTGGAAGATATAATTGTAAATGAAAGAACAAAAGAGAAGCATGTCTATTTAACAGATGTGTCCCTCAAGTTAACATGGCATCCCAGGCAAAATCAAGCTATCCTTCAGAAGTAGATTTTAACAAAGACTTACTTTTTGGAAACATCTATATTAATTATCTAATGGAACAGCTTTATTCCAGCTTTTCACTTGGTGCTTCATTTTCACTCAGTCCAGGCATGAAGATCAAAAAAGGTCACCTAGCTGCCCAGAGCAAACCAAGTCCACCCCAACAAAAGATACTTTATTTGGGCTTGTTTTATTCTAATCTGTAGAGCCATTCACAAACCTTGTAGCTCATTGTGGCCACTGTCAGGTAGACAGATTGTCACTCAGTGATTTTCTACAGTTGGACACACTCGACTAGTTATCAAAATCACATTTGAAGGGAGTTCCTATCCCTTATTTTCGTGCCCTTCTCCAATGTCTGCCGTACTTCTCCTCCCACCACAAACCAAGTTAAAGGGCACAGTTGCACTCTGCTAAACAGGGTGAAATAGAGGCATTCAGGATTCTACCTCTGGCATAAGTGATGCAGTTAAAAAAGGTCACAACAGGCCAAAGAGAAAATTGTCTTCTTGTTAGATGCAGCACCATAAGGGGTCCCCTGTTACACGATTCTCCTGTCCTGCCTGCCATGAATTCAACTGGGATAAATATAAACAATCAGGCAAAACATAAATAAACAAAAGGAAAGGATGAAAGAAAACAGAAAGTGAAGTACAAATTTTAAAATCTATCCATGCCATGCCTGGCCATATTAATGCGCAATGCTGTACTATTAAGTGCATTAATTTTATAGCTTGAAAAATTTCAAAGCCCAAACTTCATCACAGAGAAGAATTAGGCTTACAAACATTCCTAAACTGTAGATCTCAGACGAAAGGATAGCTTTTGAGCCTGCTGCTGCTAGAGTTTTTGCAGTACTTGGCAGGCTGGTAGTTTTGGGGCTCTCACCTTCTTGACCTTCTTGTTTTGAGCAGAGACATTCTGTGTATTGATTTGTTTTGTTTTCTACACAATGCGAAATGCAAAATTTATGTGTTTATTACAGATCTAGAAGTGTTACAGGGATTTTAAACTCTGTGCACTTCAACCTGATCACAAAACAGTCACTCAAATCATCAAAGAAGTGGAATTTGTTCAAATTATAGATTATGTAACTTTAAATTACATGACTCATTTGTCCCATTTTATGAGGACACAATATCAATTTTTCACATAAACATCAACAGGTAAAATATGACTCTATTTTAAAATTCACTATTTTATATATCAGTTAAAGGATTTTTATTAAATGTATTTTAAGAACTGCAACATGATCCTTCACATTTTTTTACAATTTCTCACAGATAGCAGGCCTTTCCTGTGAGTAGAATTAAGATAATTAAGTAATAACTGATCTAAGATTTTTTTTTTTCTCCCTTCTCTATTATGGGAAAGCTTTTGTCTTTGGAAAGTAGTCTCTCTTTGGACTGTTTTACTTCCATTATATGGTGTAACTCCATTTCCCTTGTACTTCTGCATCCTGAATTTCAAGAAGAAAACAATGGCACCAGAAAGAAGATTTGGGAGTAACGTATAAAAATCAACATAGCAAAAAAATACTCATAAAATATACCAAATTACAACCTCCCTCATTCATCCTTTATCTGAGCACTTTCTACTGAAAATAAATACTCTGCTCTAAATAATATCAGTATAAACAATATGGCTTTTAAATTAAATTAATTAAAAAATAAAGTGATTTATGTGAGCACAGCTACATCATTAAAGTTTAGTGCAATCAGAAAATGAAAAAAAGGTGGAGCTCTAACGCAGTGAATTTGAGAAGCATGCAAGTCAGTGCAAACCTCACAACACCTTAAAAAAGGCCCTCAGCAAAATTTAATTACAGACAAGATACAGTCTTTGGCACAACTGTTAACATAGCCAAAAATCACATTCATTAAAAAGCATCCTTTAAAATGAAAGGCCTGTTCAGAAACACCTCTTTGTATGCAGGACTGTCTTAATCTTTTTTCACCATATAGTCTTGTTGCTGGATAGTATTAAATGTGTTATTATTATGTATTACTTAGTTATTTGTTAATTTGGTGCTAGTGCAACTATACTAAACAAACCAATATCACAAAAAAAATCAATTTCAGCCATGATGAGCTTACATCATTATTAAAACAAAATTACCTATGACTTACTTAGGTACCAATCATCTAGGATGGTATCTAAATCTTGCCCTCCCACAGTGGTATTAGATGGTATGCAAATGTTAGGAGGTGGTATGCAAATATTAGGTAATAATAGTAGTTTTTAACATAACAATAGTAGTTTTCAATGTAATAGTTTTCTGCAGTACCAGTGTGCACAGAAAGAGAAACCACTCTCCAAAAAGTTTTTTCATGGTAAAAACCTAAGCTTTAAGGACACTAACCCCCCCCTTCCCCATCAATCTTCAGCCATCAGTGTACTTGTGATAAGACCTTATAATTATGGCAGACACTGACAAATGGAACTCCCAGCCTCTAATCTACAAAATTCCAGTTTCTCTCTCAGACTAAAGCATCCAATTAACTTCTCTTCCCCTCACGTGGTAATGCTTCAAGGTAAGCAAAATTTAATCTACATGAACTTCTACCATTCTCCAGGTTGCCGCTTCTGGAGGTTGAGGATTGTGATGATGAAAGGAAAAACACATTTACAAAGTCAAGAGTTGAAAAGAATCATGAACCTCAGTTACAATACTTATACTACTGAGACAGAACAATGTAGAAAGAAGGACCTTTTCCTTTGTAATACATGAGCCAGAAATGGGGAAGTACTTTCTACCTCTTAATGGGAGTTCAAGGGGGTAAGCTTAAAAAAAAAGAACCTCATAGTACTTGAGGTAAACTCCAAATCTTTTGAAATCTCACCTGCCTGGCACATGAGTAATGAGCTGAAACCATTCAGAGCTGCATATTAATCCTCCAGGGTGGGACACCATATGTCACAATACAGGTCAGAGCTGGAGAGGTATCTTTTGACCTATGTAACTATCTTATTGGACTGTGAGCGAGGATCTGAAAGAGATAATTCTCCTATGTTTGATCACCCTAAATTTTCAAGTTCAGTTTTCTATTTGGATGGTTGTCAGCAAAACCAGAATTAATTCCTTGGGGAAATATAATTCAAAGCAATCTGCTCTTAAACCCACTGTTGGTTAAAACAGACACAGTGATGTCCATTCATCTTTCTGAAAAAAGTGTGCTCTGTTCATTTCCCATCTTTACTGCAAGAAGGGTACATCTATGTCACTATTGCAACACTGTAGGTGCAACAGCAGGATGAGGTCATGACAACCAATCAGAAGTCACTAGTAGTGACTAGAAGTGATAAAGTAAACATAGCTGTTGGAGATGCAGCTCAGCTTGAAAAATGCCCCCTCCATTATTTGAGCAATTTTCTCAAGACGTGACCTGTGACTGAAACGCCTGAAATGTCAGTTGATTCCGCTTTCTGTTTCAACCCAATGTGCATTTTGACAACTGCACCCTGCTAATACTGCGATATTTCCATCGCTGATATACCTCAGCCACCTGAATTCCAGCGCTGTGTCCAAGTGTGTAAAAATGCCATGCTTCTGCCAAACACACTTTGTCCCACTAAGTTCCAAACTTAAAACAGGTCATCAAGCAGGAAAAGAAAATGTACCACAAAAAGATTTTAGAGGACCACCTGTTGTCTATTATTTTTACATAGCACTTACTCATAAATCATAACACAGGGTAATTAATCAAGCTGTCAAAGAGAAGGTCAAAGGTTATGCGAGTGAGTCAGAAGGTCATGCATGGGCTGATAGAGGTCAGGGTCACACTGCATTCCTCATTATCAAGTTGGGATGAGAGACGGCCCAAGCAAACAAAAGTGAAAGCAGATGGAGAACTGAGTGGAAAAAAAAAGAGGAGAAAATTTCACAAACAAAAAGGAGTGGAAGAATGTGAGTTACCTTCAAACAAGGAGAAGAACAGAGCAAAAATACACTGAAATGTTCTCCAAAGTCTGCACATAACGCAAAGACAATACAGTTTGATTATTTAAATACACTTACTGTAACTTTCCATCCAATTTTTTTGTAAATATTAAATAATGCCACAAAATGTGCATAGCAATTTTGGTTCCATTTCACATCTGAAGTTAACATTTTCAAGGTGAATTAGACAAAAATACAATAATTTCACGATTACAAGCTGCACCATTTTGACTAAAATTTTACTCCCATCCTGGAAATGCGGCTTACACTCAGGAGTGGCTAATATGTGGAAAATTTTCTGACATTTCCTACCCCAGAAGTGCAAGCCAAGGTGCTGAGCTCAGCACTTGCCAGTAAAATCCGGGACTGTGTGATTGTTACAAATTGGTTACTCTGTTTCGCGGCGGGCGGAGCTGAGCTCCCTGCCAGCAGTGTGGGGAGGGGGAGGCAGGGGGCTCCCTCCTTCAGGCGGCGCAGCCCAGGGCAGAGGCGGGGGGCTCCGTGCTGCCATCCCCACGGCTTGGGGGGCTCCCGTCCCCGCCTGCTGCCAGTGCCGTGGGAGTGGGGGGGCTCTTTCCCCTCCTGCTGCTGCCCCGGTGGGTGCCTGTGGGCTCCATGCCCCCCTGCCACCACAGGGGCAGTGCCAGGCTGGGGTGAGCGAGCCCGGCGGCACCCACGGCAGCCAGCTCCAAGCGGCCACGCCGAGTGGCAGCGCTGATTTGGGCCACCTGGCCCCACTGGCAGCCCCGAATGGGCTGAGCCCTCACAGCCCGAGCCAGGCCAGTAAACCCCACAATCCTGCAATTCTGTTACTAATTGGCAACTTCGTTGCACGTGGGTCCTCACTGCAAACGACAGAGCGGCTTATAATCAGGTGTGGCTTGTGTATGAACAAAGAATGAAATGTTGCCGACACCCGGAGATGCGGCTAATAGTCAGTGTGGCTTGTAATCATGGAATTACTGTAACTTATTACTGTGGTTAATGCAGATGGATATGTAAAATTGCTTCTAAATGCTTAGATTTATACCTGTTTACAGCTACAACCAATAGATGTTCAATAACAAAGTTATAACCTGCTTGAAAGATATATAAAGAACTGTACTTTGATATACACAAATCCTTAAATACACAAAGCATCATAAAAGTCTTTTTAGATGACACAGCAGTTATAAAATATTCAATCATTACATTGACCTGAATTAGATGCAGAATACTGTACAAAATTAGCTGTCACCCTTTCCTCAAAATCTTTGTTAATCTCATTTTGAATGTTTGCAGCTTTATCAACACATGCATCAATGTCAGCTCCTTGGTTACTGAACCGCTGTACTTGGAAGAAGATATAATTAAAATGTTTTGGCACAGAAAAGGTGAAATTGTATCTTCTCCTGGTCCCTGAGGAGTCTGTAAAACATGTAGGATATATTGACAAACACACACCCTTGTCTAGAGCCCTGACATCCCAGGTCACCCACGTGCTATTTATTTCAAAACATTCACTTTACACTTATCCAAACTGCCACCTGCTGTGTAATTAACTTCTAATGGATATTGGAGCTATAGAAACAATAAACTCTTCATTACCTTTTTGTTACTGCCTTCCAATTTGTCACTACATTACATTCAAATTTATTTGCATGTAGAACTGTATTTATCTTATTTCACCATCTTTATGCTGGAAATTATTAAACTTGCCATGACTGTCTTACTTTACTATTTGTTAATTTAGTGTGAGTGCAGCTACACTAAACAAATCAATGTTCAATGCTACAAAAACCTAACAGAAAAGCTGTTCCCGTATTTTGAGTTTACTGTTGAAAAGTTTTGAAAAGAATTTATGTTTTACATCTCTCTATAATTAGCAACCCAAATATGTCTATGTGTTAGATCTGCAACACTGTTTTATGCTGTTTGTTCGCAAGGTCAAAACTGAATAAAAACATCCATGAATTAAAAGCATTTTTAGATCCTCAGTTGTTTACTGTATTCTTTATAGGGAACTTTCATGCCTTTACAAGCACTAGTTTCATTAGGATTTGCAACAGAAAATTATTTCTTGTGGCAAGTGAGAAACAAGAAATTATTCTACTGAATCAATTTAATTCCGTGAATTAACAAAATTATGTTCACATTCAACTTCTGCTTCAAACATTGTCTTCTAAGCAACAGACCCCCCCTCTCCCTGATGTGAGATTTGGGCTATTTGTAGAAATCACGGGAGACTGAATGGAAGTGAATCCACCCGAGCCATCCAGGCAGGATACTGAGCTACAAATAAACTGTCCACAACAACTGCCCAGGCTGTAAAATCAGATTCTGCTTTTCTTCACTAAGTGCAAACAGCTTTGGGGTTGCCCATACAATCTGTGAAAGAATGAACCCACCAGTTCATCCTCAAGACACCCTATAGGAACCCCTTCTGTAATTAAAGTCCATACTCTAGAAGTTCATCTTCTCCACTACTACCTTAAAAAAAATATTTTAAACTATTTTCCAACAAAAATTTCAAATGCTTCAGAGGACAAGAAAGAAGAACTAAGATTTTAATGAAAATGTTATTTACATTTAAATAGAACTTTTTGAAAGCAACAAACCAGAAAAAAGTAAGTAAAATAATTTTAATAAAGCCCACATGAATAAAAAGTAATTATTGGTTCTAATCAATCTATCAATAACCAAGGGGAATATCAGTTACCCCCTGAAAGTTACTCTTAAATAAGAACAGATGCAAAGCTGGATTGCAGGATTTTTTAATGTTTCTATGGTATTTCCAAGTATCCCATTAGCTGATAGTAAAAGTTCTCAACTGCAAATTCATTATTCAATATGCTTTGCCTTCTCCCTGAAAATGTCACAGTATGTCTTGATTATTCTCATTAGCACTTCATGATGAATGTACCCCCAAACAGTCATTAAGTGTGTATTTTCTATGTAAAAGAACATGAAAAAGTAACAATTTATTCTACAGTAAACCTTTCTTCCTTTGCTTTTGTAATAGCGTAATGTCTTTACAAATACTTTCTCTTCCTGAAATCCAGTTATTTCAATGGGCTCAGGGTTTTTTCTGATTTGTAAAAGATTTAGCTTGAAGAAAGGCAACCCAAGATGTCAAAATCTTATACTTTACCTTTCATTTCCAGAAATTTATATATATATATATATATATATATATATATATATATAAAAATATATAAAACTACCATGGGAAAGGATTAAACACC
>PYHW01009191.1:1104301-1129301 GCA_013186435.1 Turdus rufiventris | reverse complement strand
CAATTACAAACACAATTTACTAATTCATCTCTATAATTAGAACACAATAGACATGGAACTATTTACATAAAGCACAGAGCTAGGAACACTCAAAATGTAAATGGTTTGGTGTTCCTTTTTAGTATTGTATTTAATTAAATTTGTGCCTTATTCTGATGCCATTTCTTTATTTTTCCCTTGAAAAAAACACAAACAAACCAATAGAAAAGTGCCCAAACATTTCTGGTCTTCCAGTAATGCATTAAAAATGTGTCTCATCTCCTCTGTACACAGTGAAATGCTTGCTGAATGCAAAGTGAGAAAGGGCGAATTTCTCCAGGTTTGTATGTCTGATCTCTCAAAACCTTCAAAATTTATCCTTGATCTCAGCAAACACAGCAGAGCACAATGTTATTTATGCATTCATTTATCTTTTCATCAAGGGCGGCTTATGTGGTCTTTACTGACTTTGGTTTCTCATCATCATCACAGATCAGCATCTGCATTGTGTGCACTTGTAACAGGGATAATGGATCTCACTTACAATACCTACAAACTCAGCTGAGAGCCATGCAAAGCAAATGGCCATAAATGCACTCATCCTGGCCCAAGTCCTGATGAATAAAAATGAAGACCTTGTCAAATAATAAAGTGACAGGTTAATTTAGAGCACGGAATAGTGTGGAGAGGGAGAGCTCTGTTTTTGCAATCTGTATGAACGGTGCCACCTATCTGCAGATTAGCAGAAAGCTTCATATAGACTAATTCAGAAATCGGGATAAACACATGTGATGTTGCTTAGTTTTGTAAATATCAGAGGAATGGAATTGATGATAAAGGAAAATGTAAGATTAGACACACAGAGTTGCTTTCGAACCTAAAAAACAAGATTTCCAACAAAGAACTGCTGCATCAAACAGTAATAAAGAGCCTCAAGCAGTTGTCTGTGCTCATGCCAGTTTTCATGCTTTAATTCTGCTGCCCTGTGGTTCCCAGCTTTGACATTGAGATCTGCATGGCCACCAGAGATAATTATTTCAACCTTCAGGCCATCAGGTGCTCATTTTTGATCATGGATACGTAAGATTTTTTCTTCTTTTTTTTTCCTTTTTTTTTTCTTTTTGCTTCCCAGGCTTGCCAAGTGGATATCAATAGAAGGGTAAAATAAGCAAAAATGGTAAGCATTCTAATAGAAATTAAGATGCTGGGCAGCATGCTTTCTACTAGTAGTTTTCCTAGTAGCTATTCAGGCCATATTACTGTTTAACATTATACAGGACACACTGTAAATACTGACAAGAAATATATGAAATTATCTGAATCTTCCATTAAGGTATTGTTAGAAATTTCAAAATTAGCTTTGACTTTATAATACTGCTATGTTAAACACTAGTGCTATTTCAATACCTTCTAATCCCCTAACATTATTTGCACACCATGAATCCACACATTTGACACACTTCTTAAAGTAACTCAATAGAAATTACAGTAATTTTTCTCACCCGCGGCTAACAGAAGTTGAATGAAACACATAATTTGTTTTGTAACTACTCTATGTTAAAGTAATTTTTGAAGAATATTAATTTCAAAAATTACACTATTAAAATTGAATCTGCATTGCAACCTGTATAATGCATCAATTATATATCAAATCTGTCTGATTGGAATTTGGGAATTGGTATATGACAGATGTTAAAAATATCCACAAGGTACAAAATTATCATACTAGTTAAATAAGAGACAACCCCCAATTTTATTTCCCACTAATGTTCTTTGCATAACATTTTAATACATGACATTTATTTTAGACCAATGTTATTTTCCACTTGCAGATTAAAATATCTGTATATTTCTACAATAACCAGCATTTGATAAAAACATAAAATCTTATTTTAGAAACACTGCTTAACTACATTGTCTATCATTCAAATCACTTATGTGCTGCTACAGTGATTTTACTGTATGAATCAAAACTTTTGCACCTAAGTGATCAAACACAACAGAACTGTAGACTGACCTAAAATGTATGTCAGGCTGCATTATTTGTCTCATATGCAATATTTAAAGAAAAAAAAAAACAACAAACAAACAACCCACAAGCAACAGCAGGCTAAATTTATCAAATATTTCCATGAAACAGATTTACAGCTAGGAGTGTCTCTCCTGGGTTTTATACTACTTCAAAATAAGTTTGAAACCAAAAAAGCTAAGTACATACATACATATTCTAAGAAACAATATTTTTCCATATGGGGAGCAAAAAAAAACATTGGAAATGTTTCTTCTAAAAAGTCAGTAGCATATTTTTGCTATAAGTATATTTCATTTGGTCTTGCAATTAGGTCTGTATAGATAGGTCACAGTTTAAATAGACACTGATCACAACTTCTGAAGATGCAATTTTGCATGCAAATAGTGGATTGTGTGATCCATTTTTTCCTTTCTTTTCTATTTTTCTAAGAAGCCAAACAAAATATAACGACTGGACAAAACAGATATATGAAAGTCTCCTTGGGCAAAGTGCAAACAAATTACATTGTCTGTTTAATTGTACCTATATTAAAAAAGATTTTAAGATTAAGATTAAAAATATTCAGAAAGATTTGTAAATAAAAAATACTTTCGGAACATTTTCCTTAACATATTGAAAATTCAATTTTTGTAAGTAAAATTTCTTACATTTTTTTCAAGAAATATATCTAAGAAAATGAGCTAGATTTTGGAGATACTGTATTTGATAGTTCCTGCAACCGCTCTAGTGTGCATTCATTTTCCTTTATTAAGCAGCAGGAGTCAAAATTAATGCCACTCTGAGGCAAAGTAAACTTTCATATTTTCAGTTTTCTAAAACATTAATTTCATAAAAGTACAAACTCCCCATATCTGACTACAAGCCACTTCTCAACTCCAAAAGCCTGTTATGCCTTTTGCACTCCTTGGATTTCATACTACTTTAGAAATGTCACTGAGAAGGAGAATGTTCTTTGATAAATGGTCATTTTTAAGAGTCTGAAGTACTAGTGAACATCAAAGCAGTTCATTCCAACTTGGGAATGGGCATTTATATGCATTACCTACAAAACTCACAAAGAACTAGCAGTGATGTCTAGTAATAGAAGAAATAAGAAAGGTTGAGGTCCCCAAATGCCTTTGCTGCAATAGGAAAACTAAGCCCTAGCTAGCGTTATGTAATAAAATAGTAAATTAAAAGAAAAATTATTTCACACCATTTTGTGTCCCATTATCGGCAGTACTGAAAGGCAGGTCTTTACATTAGTGACTATGACTATGGCAAGGTAGCTGGCTATTTCAGCTTTTCAGAGGACAAGACAAATTACTTTGTGTATAGATGCAACCTTGCCCATCCCAACAGCTCTCCCAGATCTGCTTTTCCTTGCTGTTCTCCTCCTTATCACAGCCTGCATGGTCCCACATTTTCTGCTAGTCCAATATGGCATAATTAGCAGTTGCTGCTTTTCACTCCTTTCCAAATGGGCACTATCCTGAGAAGCACGAATAGTGCTAAAGACAGTTTCCATGTCCTCAGGCTGGCTCTTGGGAATGATGAGCAGTCAGCATGGAAAATTCTTCACAGACCTTTGCAAGCAGCGTTTTTCAGTAGAGCTGTGAGTATGATGGGAACAGAGAAACTTTTGAATGTTCTGCCCACCAGAAGACAGCTTGCACACAATTATCATTCCTCCTGTTCTACAGATAGAAAAGATGAAGGTTTAGAGAATTACTTTACAAAAACTGTATGACAGAGGTCTAAACATAATCCAGGTCTCCCAACCCTATTCTTTAAGCAGCTACTTGGAGAATATGAACAAGACAAGTAGGAAGGTGTAACTGGATTTTGCTGTCAAGAAATCAAAAATCCACCTGCCAATAGGCAGACTGGATAAAATGTTTATGGTGCAAAAAGGATCCAGTGGTACTGTGAAATATAAGCCTTGCATACTCTATTCTATTATAGAAATTCTGAAGCCCAGTATAGGAAACAAAAGAAGGGTAACCCTGATCATTCTGTGCCCTTGGGAAGGATGGGTAGAAAACTCACAAGCATTAATGCAGCCACATTTGACTTAAAACTTTTGACATATTCAAGCAAACAGCATGGAAATAATGAGCTAAGAGAAAGTAAGGATGTAAGTTCTATGGAAATATGCATCTTAGTATGCAGTATGAAAGAGCACCCTCTATTGTTTCTAGTTAACAAAAGCAAGTCTCTCGATACCTCAAAACAGTATTTCAGTTACAGAAAAGATTGCGAGAAATCACCGGTACTGATATACACAAATCTGCAAGCACTTTCCAGGGAGTTCAGGCACAGCAGTTTGTTTCAGAAGGATTGTTATGCATCCTAAGGGTTACTAGTTTATGGAAGGAAGAATATGTTGTGCCCTAGCAAACTCTAGCTGTCCTAGACTAAAACCTTTTCTACAACAAAACATTAATTTCTGTATGCAAAATTAGGAATAAAAAATCCTATGAAATCCAAAACTGATACGCTGGTTGATTTTTATTTATGATTTTTTTAAGGCAAGAGCTTCAGATAAAGGCATGCATCATCAATAAATACAGGAGTTGCCAATACTATTTAAATCAAAGTACAAAATATCTGATGACAGATGAGCTATCCCAATCAGTTAAAAAGATCTGAGATGTGGCTGCATTCTAATAGAAGATCTTGAATGTATCAATGGCAACAGTGGAGCTCTTAAAGACATTCAATTTTTGCAACTGGAAATGGGTTTTCCTTATTTAGAGCTAAAAGTCTCACATAAATTTCAAGTTTTTTGTTAATTTATTTCAAGCCACCAGAAATTACTGATTATCTCAGAGACCAAGAAATTACAGAGATAATGAACCACATGATTTACTTCCAGTGATGATGTAACAAAATGAAAATAAATTTTGACGATACAGTGAAAAAAGGAGGATGTATGATATGCCTTAAGTCCTGATGGTACTGCTCAGAGTAGAATATGAACAGAATTTTAAAATGTACATTTTACGACTATAAGGCGCACCAGACTATAAGGTGCACTTTTTTTGCAGTGAGGATCCACTGCCGGCTCCCCCCATGCGGTTGCGGACCGAGGCCCCACCTGTACCCAGCAGGAGCGGTGCCGCAGGCAGGCAGGCAGCCCCAGCCCCACGGCCCTGCCTCCACCTGGCAGCCGCAGCCCTGTGGCCCCACATCTACCTGGCAGCTGCAGCCCTGCCAGATCCCCCTGCGGCTCGCAGCTCACACTTCCGGGTTGGCAAATTTCCAAATTTTGTCCATATATAAGGTGCACCGGACTATAAGGCGCACTTCTAGGTTCAGGCCAAAATTTTAGTCACAAGGGTGTGCCTTATAGTCGTGAAATTACTGTACTTTCCCTGTAAAGGGAAAGTATATTTACTTGCTGTCTTTCAAAATTACACCATTAGTAAAGAGAACTAAATGAGAACCTTAGAAACGCTAATAAAGTTTAGACAGATTATAAGGAATATTATACTGCAAAGGTCTAAGGTCTGTATTTTATTTCAGTGTCTCTGAAGATATATACTGCTCAGTTTCTGGAAAAACTAGTCTCAATTTGACTGAGCATTGACCTAATGTCAAATCCTCCATGATGCATTTTACACAGTTTTCCTGAAAATTGTGAAAAATCTATAAATACGGAAAACCACATTTCCTAAATATTCAAAATCATGCAGCTTAACAGTCTATACTTTCATGATTAAACTTTGCTTTACATAATATAAAGTAAAATTGCAAAGAAAAAGCTTTCCTCCTGCAGATTTCAAAGATACTAAAGCAATGAATTCCTCTAATGTGTATCTTCTGTTGACTAAGAGTTTTTCCACTGCAGATAGTATGAAAATATCAATTACAAGATCATTTAACAGTCCTACCTTATAGAAGATGCTTGTCAGAGGACCTGACAATGTACAGTCTTGGTTGCACAGATTTCTGAATATTGAGGACCAAATTGAAAGGGAGACAGAGGAGTAACTTTAATAACAACAATAATAGTGTGTTTTCCTTCCACTAGTTACTTTTGTCTGTCAAATATTTCTAGAAAATTCTGCCCACAAACAGTATTAAAAATACATTTTGCACAGTAAACACAAAGAATACAGAAATAAAAATTAGCAAATAGCAACATCTGAATTGTGGAAGCAAGCCTAACATCAGCCCCCATGGGACACAACACTGTAACAGTAAATTACAACAGCCTGTAATGCAAGCTGGGAGCAACTGCTGATCTGCAGGAGGTAGAAGGGCTCTGGGAGTGACCTGTACAGGCTGTATTTGTTTAAACCTTTTGTCAACAAACAGACTCTGTGACCACCTGTAATTTTGCAGTGCGTATTAGGGGGCTACCCCACGCTGCTGCCCAGTGCTGAATAAACATACTCTTTCTAACTTTAAATTGTTAGAGAGTCTTTTGTCTGTCAGAGTTGAGTATCAGTATTAGACCAATACTCATATTTTGGTAAACCAGTCACTCCCTACAACAACAAGGGTATAGCCAGGTAGAGGTCAGTCTCTTCTCCCAGGCAACGCTGACTGGACAAGAGGACACAGGCTGCACCAGGGGGTGGGGGGGTGGGGGTTAGAAAGAAGTTCCTCACAGAAAGACATTGGAATGGGCTGCCCAGGAAGGTGGTGGAGTCACCGTCACTGGAGGTGTTTAAGAAAAGACTGGATGTGGCACTCAGTGCCATGATCTAGTTGACAGGGTGGTATTAGGTCACATGTCAGACTTGATGATCTTAAATGTCTTTTCCAGTCTAATTGAGCCTGTGATTCTCAAACTAGTAGAAAACACAGTATGTTCTCTGTACTACTATTCAGAAAACACATTTTAAGTAATTCTATACATGCTAGGAAAGGTCCATCAAAGGACACTATCTAACAACTGAAACAATTACAAATGCTTAAACTGGAACTAATATTTCTACCATTTTTTTCATCATGTTGTATAAGACATCCAGCTTTACTAAAACTGCAAGAGACTGGAGAAAAAAAAATATTCCTCCTCTCCCTGCCTCTTTTCTCTAATAGGTTTTTTCTGTGGTTTGACATCTCTCTATGCTATGCATAATTCATTTATCTGACTCTCTTCGTAAATATTCAGGTTCCAGTGTAACAGGTATGCAGGCAAATGCACAACTTCATACATAAAACTATGTGCAGAGAAATAACGCAGTATTTGAATACTTGCATGATCAGATTCACTGAGATTTTGAAGAGATGGGGAAAAAACGCATTTATTAGAAAATAAACGAGGGAGCCCCTAAAACCAGTGACCACAGTGTGATGCTTTCCATAAATATCTACGTGTTTTTTGTAAATTACCTGTAGTCCAAGCTGGCAGTCTCCCTTTAAATAAATACAGAAAACTACATTAGCCACTTAGGTGTGCAGCTTCTTTAACTTCATAGTTATCTTACTTATCTCTCCCTTTCCCCAAATTATACCTAAAGAATCCTGCACTTTCATGCATTAGCTTCAGAATCTGTCATTGCATCTTCCAAAATTCTCTACAGAAATATTGTTCTAGCTGAAAAAAATGCCTACATACTACACATTCCCAATACTCCTTTCAAAATTGTCCCTTTTTACCATCAGCAGTATAAATTACAAAGTTAAGATACACAAAATCCTTTTAATTATTTGTCCCTTATTTTTGTCTGGCATTTCACAAACTTGTTCCACTCTAATCCGTCCTGCAGCATAGTTACCTATTTTGCCATTAAAGCTGGAAGAGGTGGTTTGATGTATAAACACTTCGTATGGTATATTATTACTGCTAGGTTAGGTATTGGCTTGAAAATAGGTGTAAATGTGGCATACTCCTTTCCTACCTGCAGGAAACAATTATTCTAGCTGTGGCACAGCCTCACAGGCTGCAATCACACTAAGCTGTGCATGGACACCAGCTCAAGCTTTGGCATATTGCCACACCCCCCACCTCACTTTCAATCCATGCTCTCCAAACAGAGCAAAGGCATTCATAGCAGAATCTCAGACTGTTCTCAGCAAGCAGTGCACCGTAGGCAGCCTCCCTCTATTCTGGAGAACAGGAGAAAGAGGAAAAAGTTCACCTACATGTGTAAAGGTCATAGCATGCTATTTGCCCTCAAGGTTAGAGAATATGGTCTGGCTGTCTTTACTTCAAAAGTAAGACACACGGGGAGACTGCTTCATAAAACACAAAGTAGTTGTGCCCTGCTCATGCAGGAAAAGGGAACCTCAGACTTGTGTAAGGTATTACACCTGAGAGCAGGGTATCTCAGGCGAGGCTTTTCCCTCCACTCCTGTAGCTGTATGTGTTCTTGCCTGCAAGCACAGGAAAATACAGGCTACTCTGATGCAGGCTAATACCAGTGTCTGACAGTTGACACAAGCTTGCCCTGAAACGGTACTTTTGAAATACTAGTCAGAAAAACAGAAGCCAAACCGCCATTTATCAAAGAGCTGACTAGCTTTGGCCACAGTATCTTCTTAAGCGTACAGAGGACCACAGAGGACCTGGAAGTCTGGTTCCTCCATATGGCTTCAAGGTCACGGTTTCAAAACAGCGTATTGTTACAGTCTAGTTTGCAATTCTGTAACAGTAAGTGAAAGCTCACGGCAGGCAACACCGACATGAGCATAGGAAACAACATTGTCTGGCCATGTGGAAAAGTTGAGTAGTTCTCCCCCAGAACTGATAACTGACAAAAATCCTAATAGTGAAAAAAACATTTAAATAGTCTGCTCCCACTCTGAAAGTGGCTATGAAAATCTAAAACAATTTCTTAGCATCCCTTGAGGAAATCTTCTGCATTTTCTGCCATGTGAAACATTCATGCATCTATATCATCAATGAAGAGTTTCAATACTTTCAACAACACATTTATTATGCGGCTCTGTGCTGCTAGTTTGCAATAAAAGAAGTAAATTGAAAAGGAAAAATGAGACAGGGAGAAGCTATTAAAAGCAGTGTATGTTCTTCTTCAGTTTATGTACAAGTTTAATACAACATTCTTCTACAATGCAATTTTAATTGTATCAAGAAATACATACTTTGTTGTAAAATAACTAACAGACTGGTAACTACATTTGAAATTTATAATTTTTTGAAGCCTTCTTAAAAACACTGTAATTGCAGTTCTTCTGAATATGAACTTCAAGTTTAGCAAGAACAGTAGTATTACCAGATTTGCTATACAACAGTTTTAACAATTTCCTGTTCGGTAATCTTGTATTTCACACCACTAATAATATGACAAATTCTCTATTTTTTCTTCTTTACATCACTGACTTATTTTACTGGTAAAAATAACTGCTTATTAAAATAATGTTCTGCCAGAGCCTGCTCTGGCATTAACAGATATCTGAATTTATTTTTGCACAGTTCTGTCCTCTTCTTGCCAGGTGCAATTCAGTGAAGGCAACAAAGCAAACAAACCACAACCAACACTGACTCACCACAGACCTGGCCACATGAAGACAGGTCTCATTAGCAGGCTGGCATTAGCAACCAGTGCAGCCCAATGCCACTGCCTTGCAGAGCAAAACTGACAGTACAATATCCACCAAATTACACAAATTCAAGTGAAGTGAGCCTTCTGGCTGGATTTCATATGCAAGAAATCCACTTTGCCTACTCTTTGAGTGCTTCAGAGCACTGAGATGATAGTGAAAGCATGGTAAGGACAACCAGGAGATTTTCTGCTGAACCATACTGCTGAACCAATTTAACATCAGTTAAGCGTACTTATCGGCTCTGCTTCTCTAGATATAATTCAGATCCCAAAGAACTAAGGTCCTGAACACATTTCCACAAACTGATAAGAACCACTGGAATAAAAGAAAATGCTGAAGATGACTGCTCCACCTTGTTTTTAAGGTTGTGGATGCTGTTTGCCCCTGGATGCCTAGTCCTCTGCAGTGTATTTTAAGGTAAAAAACCAAAATAACTCCTGTCCGAATTAATTTACAAACCAACTTCTATTGCAAAACTGAAACATGAAGAAAAATACTTTTGCTGATGATACTTAAACTTCCCTGTTATCTTGTTAAAAATATTTTAATTTTTTTCCTTCCTCTATTCTGAACTGAGGTAAGCAGCAAAAAGAGATATATAACAACAAATAGTCTTGAAAATCTGTATTATTGCACGCTTCGAATTTCTGATTAATTATGTATAGAAATATCAAAGAACACTTTGCATGCAAGTAAACTTACAATCTGAGCATAGAGACACTGAATATGAGTGATGAGAAAAGTCCTTTAACATGGGTATTCTTCATTTTGGAGATCTTTAACTGCTAGCAAGTATTCACTGGAAAATAACCTTTTGTGAAAGATGGACACCACTTGCTTGGGAACTTGTGTTCTGTGACAGAGAATGAGCTTTAAGGAAATGAAGGCTGGAAGAACTTAGAAAAGCACCATTTCTGACTCAGTTTAGGTATCTCAGCACAACTAAGGAACCATACTACTCACAAATATATGGTGTATGGTGAACCATTTTCAACATGACCTGAAGGTTCCACATGGGGGAAAGTACATGAAATATTAGAATCACAAATAAAATGTGGAGCAGATTTATGAAAAATAACAAACAAATAAATAAATAAATACAAGAAACATGGGGGAAAAGTTCCTCAGCTGAATTTCAATAGAGACATTTTACAACACCATACCGTAAAAAATAAATTTTAGACAAAGTCATGAGTTTACCGTTGTTACAAACTGAAAGAGGCTAATGATCATATTAACAGAATCAAAGATGCAAAATCCTGAATTAGCCATAGATGTAAATACTGATGAGAACAGCCAAATAGTACAACAGAAGCTACTGGGCTTTCAGATTCAGATCTCTATGAAGAAAAATGTAAAAAAAAAAATTGCATTACCATAATAAAAATGACACTGAATAAAACAGGGAAAATAGTTCAAAGACCATAATTTAATAAGAGAAACAAAAGTAAAAGGCAATAAGTGATTTTGAGATTATATAACTTCCTAAACTTACATTAAGTTTGCTCAATAATAGCACACATTTACAGAATAACAATGGCAGGAGTGAGAAATAAGAAAAGCTTGGGAAATCACAGGTTATAGCCCTTGCTTATACTCAGGTCTGAATTTTCCCTATCATTTTCAATATCATTTCAATAAGATACAGAAATAAGAGAGGCTTAGGAAAAAAAAAACACACATAAAAAAATATTAAATGCTGTATGCTAGCATAATTTACCTTCAGCTATGATACTAGTAAGAAAGTAGCCATGCAGGGAAGCTTGTGAAATCTAAGTACCTGGCAAGAAAGGGAAATACTGGAAAATAACCTGAAAATACAGGAAAATATGATTATGAATAGTCAGATTAAATGAAAAAAAAAAAAAGGAAAAAAATGCATGCTGCATATCAGGAAAATCTTTCTGACAGTGAAATTGTGGAATGATTTCTCAACAAACTAGAAGAAACACTTGGTGGCATAATGAAGGGAACAATGTTCAACTAGCAGGGAGGCAGACCAAAAAATCTAAAACGTATTTTCTCCATCTAATTCTAACAGACTATTAAAGGAGACAATCAATAGCCAGGGAGGTAAGTTAAAGTTGGGAGGGGAAAAAAAAAAGAAAAAACCAAGCTGTGTGCTTTCTTACAGCTACTGTTTCCCATTGTGGCTGTTACCATTATCTTTACATATGAAGAGAGATTGAAATGATCTAGAGAGATCCCCATAGTACAACACTGTGATAAAGAAGAACTTAAAAGAAAGACTACACGGTCTGGCACCAAATTAAATGGGGAAGAACAGAGCCATGTTTCCTGGGGGAAAGAGACAGAAGATTATGAGGTTAGTCACACTGTTAGTGAGGCCAATAATGCCACTTAAAAGAAAAGTAAGTGTGATATATAACTAAATTTTTCATAGCATTTCAGTTTGGCAAGAGAGGCACACTGCTGTACTGAAGTTATAGAGCAACTGCACAATTCCATCAGGTGAAAGAAATGAAGAGGGAATTCAGCTACTTGGACGGTTTTTTTCCAACAATTCAGTGAAACATCCAAACAATAGATGAAATCAGAGTCTAAAATGTAACTGTTACAATTGAAATAAGCAAAACTAGTATTTAATACTTATTTTAAAGTACAATAAAATACCAGAATATATTTATATTTGAATGTTGTATTCCACTCATTTTTACCCACAGTCAGAACCCTAACAATTTAGACTGAATTGTTCAGAAAACAGCAGGTTGTTCTTATTACAGATGTTCTTAGCACAGTTAATATAATCGACTGCTTCAGGAGCAGCACTGAGATGCATGAGCTATTGGTAAGCAGTTTACAAATAGGCTGGCTAAAATATTGCCTACCAAAAAATACAGGAAAAAAAAGCATGGTCAAATGGCTTATGCACAGAACTATTAAAAACAAACTTCTAAATTGTAAACCTGCTGTGCTATTGAATGAGCATCTATATTTCCATCAGGTTGCAAGCCTGTTGTTTCTCAAGATAGCTATGAAAGGAAAATGCATGGTATTTATCTGTTTAGCTTTTGAAGACTGGAAACCCTTTGGGCCAGGTAATGGGGTCTCCCATCCTACTCTTCTAAAAACAGATCAAATGACAACACAAAAAAAAAGTTACTATTTACAATGTTGCATGAAGAAAAACAATTGGGCAATACATAAAGTTCTAGTTACATATCTAACATTAAACACAATAGTATTGCACTGAACCAATTTTCTTTATTATTTTCGTTTCACATTAGTAAACCAGAAGTTAATGAAGGAATATATTTAACTTCCTGAACTCTTTAAATGCTTTGTAAGAGTTAAGTAAGTTCTATGCAGACTAACAAAAAGCACCAGTTTCAAGACACTGAATATTATGTGAGCAGACAGGCTCAAGAAAGTGGTTTCTTAAAAACCAGCAAGGAAATAAGTTTTGGGGGGAGGAGAGGGGAGGACAGGGATGAGAGGGAGGTTAGGGTGTGTCAGGGGAAAGGGGAAGGACAATTTCCCATGAGAACTGTGAAGTTGTTTCACAATGCCTTCCAAAGCAGAGGATGAATTCTGCTGCATGTCTGCATATGTGACACGTATCCTTACAAAGGTGACATAGATCTCCACCTCATCATGCTAGGAAAGGAATGACCCCTCTCTTGACTCCTTGCATAGTTCAACACTCATTTTGGAGAGGCACAGGAGAAGGGCTGTTTCGTGGACTGCCATCCTTTTCATGTCTTGAAGAACCACAGTTGCAGCATGTAACTTTTCTACTTCATGAACAGATTGGTGCAAATTCCACTGTAACTGGCAACCACCTCTGGGCAACATCTGTACCATTCAAACAATTACTTGCTAGCCTAAACTTGGCATTAGGAGCAGCCCTCCTATCACAGGCACATTTCATAGATGTCTGCACGCTTGATTTTCTTCATGCTTCACAGACTTCCCATTTTGGCATGTTCCTGAAGAAAGTCAAAGACAATGCACATATAGGAGTATACCTTAATGTTTAGATGGAAAGGTTCACCTTCAAACTCACAATAGATGGAGAGATGCATAACCCACTGCATGATTCATTTAAAGACTCTCTCACTAGGCAACTTAGCCTTACAATAATCAAACTAGACTCTTGAGAGCTAGGAAGGATATGAACAGTTGGCTCTTTTCTAGATAACAGTGCTAGAGTCAATAAACAAGGTCAACAATAAAAAGGGTTTTGGAAAGAATACCAGTTAGTTAATGAAACGATTCAGATAAAACTCTGATCTTATCCTTGAGATCAACTTAGGCTACCAAGCATCAAGAAGGGAAAATGCTTTATGCTTACTGCGTTTAGCTACCATTCCCAAGAATCTCCAGAAACTCACAAGATCACTAACAGAATACCTGGATGAAGAATACAGAAGGCATCAGCTATCAATGCACACAGAAAGTTTGGCAAATGATGTCACATACATGCACAACACTTACCTAGCAACTGCAGACACATGTACACCACTAATACTGGGTTCCAGCCCTTGTCAATAATTGAAGGTAGCAAAGCCTGTCTTTTGGAAGACAGGAGTTGATCAAAGTTCCTATGACCACTCCCATCTGGTGTGCTGTTAGAAAATAATTCTTTGCTCATAAGGAATTCCAAATTAAGAGGATAAGGAGTGGATAGTCCACACAAAGACAGACTGACAACTATGCCCTTTGTTAGTACACATATTACCATTGGAATCCTCAATTTTGTGAATATCCTTATGAATGTGACAGTATTGAAAGATGTTAACCTGCAGAAACAGGACTCCACTGCAACTTCTCAGATACTTGATGTGGGTTCAAAATATCCACATGTTAAATCCAAAGCAAAGAAACAGCTGACTGCATGGGATAGTGGAGGCAAACATGGTTAAAAAGACTGTTGAATTCATGCCTAGAATACAATGAAGACTTGCATCTTTGTTCTTTGGAAAACATCTTCCCCTGAATTATGAAGGCAACTTGTCTGAAGAGTCTAAACAAAACAGCAAGATCTCCTTAAAGGTTCTCATGAGAATTGTCCAAGAGGAACGTGGAAAAGAGATGGGTTAGGAACAAAAAGCGGATTTACACAGCGTAACAGTGGGTAAGAAACATTATACCACATCAAATAAATGGAGTAAGGTGCCTTTAAAGACTGTTCCTATTTGCCATAAAATCTCCTGAAAAAGCATGCATGTGCAGCTGAGGAGAAAGAAAGCTGGTGATTTTTTTGTACTTTGGCTTTTCTGAAGCAATTTACCAGAACAGATGACAACATTCTCTACTTTAGCAGAGTTCTTTTTGATCAAGTGTCTGTCCATACCCTTTAATTTGTTTAAGAACAAGCTTTTGTATTCCCTTGTCCTGAATGCCTGATCATGGCATCCACTTCCCTGGGGATGTCAATGAATCATATGTACAACCAACTAGCAACGACTTGTCTGAAAGAGGGGATATCCCTTGCCACTTCTACAAACCATCTTTGCTACCAACTGTTCCCTTTTATTTCAAGTTTCTCCTTGATAACACAAAAAATGCAGTGGCAGAGTTCCCCTAGTTCTAGACTAAAGGATGAGAATTTGGTAGCAAAATTACCTTAGAAAAGGAAAGGAATACCATCTCTTTTGAAAGTATGTCCAACTCTGTATGATTCCTGCAATTCAGATGTTGATGAGTGTAAGCTTAATAATGGAATATAAATTCTGATACTCATACACATACATCTGAATGATACAGACGTAGAAATTATGGGACTTGGTATATTTATCCAACTGTATTTGTCTCTTACTTTTTGTACCTCAGTTATGGATTTGAGCTTTACAGGCCTACATCTTCTCAAAACCAGACACATTTCAAATTTCACTAATGAACTTAGAGGAAAATCCATTTAACTGCATTATTATTGCAGTCTGAGATAAACCTCAATGCATAGTAAAGCGACATAAGATAAAAACTGTTACACTTGCTGCTTGCCTAGTCAGAAATCCCACCATCTTTATCTCTTTAAAAAGATGTATTTTCATGTAAAAAGACATGTATCTCTTTAATAAAGCAAAGATGTTATTATAAGTAAGCCCTTGTCAGAAATGCTTATCAACTATGTTATATAAAACCTTAAATGTAGTAGTAACTATTTAAAAAATAATACAAAAGCCACATCAAAATACAAAAGACCAAGATTTTCAAACCTAAGGGAATTCTTTCCAACTGGCCACAGAATACAGGATTATCTTTTTACAAAACTCACCACATTTTACTTAGGTAATGTGGTCCAAATGGCAAAGTACAATCTTAATATAATACACTATTCAAAGATCCTTATCAGCTGCAAAGCCAAAGCTGAAGCAGGGCCATATCAGCTGCACAGACAACAAACAGTGAAGAGTGGAAAGAACAGATTGCTGTGTCTCCCCATTCTATTGCAGCTATTGCAAAACACCAATCTAAGAACTCTCATCCTGTTTATTACATGAATATAAGTTTATTATTCAAATGGAGCTATGCTATATTAGTATTAAAAAGACCAATAAAGAAAAAAAACCCCACAAGATATACTGCTGAAAACTTTTTATCTTTTTAGGAAGAGTGATTTTTGAACAATTTAAGGTACACCTTGCATTTGAGATTTCTAATAGTATGCTAAGGTAGGAGAACATAAATAGCTGGATCTGCTAAAAAAACCAAACCAAAACAAAATAAACCTCAGAAGAATACGGCATAAATTTTCAACTTTCATTTAGAGACTGGATAAAATAAGCATGAACACCAAACAAGAATGCATATGGCCCCAAACCCCAATTCCCTCCTCAATGTCAATGAAAATTCAGCACCTCTAATGTGTTGATTCATTTTTCTAAATGAGGAAGAATGATGTGTGTGCTAACATCTAGACTCATCATCTGTACACCAAAGCTCTCATTCAGTTGAATACATGCTGAATTTAAAGCATATTGAAACAAAGCCCAATCCTCAGCCAAACTGTATTCAAAATGGCTTAGATATTAAGACTACAACTTCAAGACATGCAAGCCTATGGTAAAATTGAACCATGACCTTTATTTTCTATTGCTCCAAAACCATGTGTAAAAGTATCGCCATAAAAATAGACATTAGAATGGTGCTTTGCATGATTAGATCTTTAAGGAATTTTATAAGCAGAAGAGGTAACTCTCCCTCTGTAACAAGGAGATGGGTGCTGTGGTCTTCCCTCAAATCACCTAGAGAGCCATCAGGAGAGGCATTAACAGATTTGTTTTCTGTATCTCAATCTGCAGTGATTTGGGATGCATTTTAATATGCATAAAGCTGCTTTGCTAAACCCAAGTTTCAGTCACAAAATTAAGGCTAAAAAGGTAGAGCTAATGCTGTTCAGAAATGTATGGAGATGCTTTTGTTTCAGAAATTGTTTTCAAACAGTAAATAAAAAGGCTAATGTATCTTTGCAAGAGAGAAGAACAGGTAAATCCCTTCATAAGAAATGAGTCCCCCACATGTCCCAAACACAACTTTAAAATAAACACAGTGCACTCTGCTGTAGATAGATGCAAGATTTGGCTCAACTAAGTAGTAAGATTTTAAAGCAAAATTTAACAATAACAATTTATTTAGATGATTTTAAGCAGCCTGTACATGAACAATTTTCTTTTTGGTAACACTACACAATTTTCTTATCAGCTTTGAGAAAGAAACACTACTAGATTGAAGTGACAAACCACACCTGATATTCCCCATTCATTGCCTAATAGGAGATGCCTATATATGTTTCAGTATTAGGCTGGTTTTGCCACAGCAACCACAAAGAGGTCAAGTTTAAAATCTCTGTTGACAGAAGGAAAAGTGCCAGTAAAACCTCAACTCTCGACTTGCAGATAACAGATTCAAGGCTGCTCAGGGAATTAGCAAGATCCCTGGGAAAAACATTTTTGCAAGTGCTGGGGTCCATCAGGGCCAGTCACTTTTTAAATACCACCTGCAAAGGGCACAGGAGCAACATTACTGAACACTAGAAGTCAAGACAATGAGGCAAAAGGTTTTCTTGACTAAGCAGGAATCTTCTCTCGGAAATAAAGCAAGAAATGAAGGTATATGCCGAAAGGAAGCAAAGTTAGGTCACATGGAAAGAATACAGAGATGCTGCTGCCACTGCAGGGAGAAAATTCATGCAGCCAAAACCCAACTGCAATTGAAGCCAATCATAACTGTGGGGAACAGTAAAAAGAGTTTTTCAAATATATTAATGGAGAAATTACTTCTGCTCATTACAGGATGAGAATAGTCACTTCACATACTGGGACAAGGATAAGAGCTATTCAATGCATTCTTTGCCTCTGTCTTCAGCACAGATGATGAACCAAGGAGTCTCTCTCAGTGCCCTGAGCTGGAGGTCCACAATTGCAAGAATGATCAACTTCCAGCCAAGTCTGAAAGTGTTAAGGATCTGCTGCTCTACCTGGATCCTTACGAATCTACAGGGTCTGGTGGAATTACTCCAAGAATCCTCAGAGAGCTCACTGATGTCATAACAAAACCTCCCGATAATTTTTGAGAGGTCTTGGGAATATGGAGATGTCCAGCTGACTGGAAGCTGGTGAATATTACCTTCTTGAATTTCAAGAAGGGCAAGAAGTAGCACCCCTGAAACTGCAGGCCTGTCAGTCTCACTTTAGAGCCTGGGAATATTATGGAAAAGATTATTCAGGGAGCTATTGAAAAACACCTGAAAGACCGTGCAGTCATCAATCAGAGCCAGCTCAGTTTCATGAGTGGAAAATCCTGCTTATCAAAACTGATTTTCTTTTATGACAAGGTAACCCACACAGCTGATCAAGGGAAGCCAGTGGATGTAATCCTTTAGGATTTCAGTTGACCTTTCAATTTTCTCTCTCACAGTATTCGTATGGACAAAATGTGCAGCACACATCATGGTATGGGTGAGCAACTGACTCAGGCACAAGGGGTGATAGTGAATGGGGTGACACCAGCCTGGTGACCTGTCACCAGTGGGGCTCCACAGGACTCCACTCTTGGCCCTGTGCTCTTCAGCATCTTCATAAATGACTGGATGCAGGACTGGAAGCAAGTTCACAAATTATATAAATTCTGGAGGACGTGTTGACTCCCTCAAAGGCAGGGAGGCCCTGCAGAGAGACCTCAGCAAACCAGAGGGATGGGCAATCACCATCCACATGAAGTTTAACAAGGGAAAGTGGCAGATTCTGCTCCTGGGATGGGGCAACCCTGGATGGATGGACAGTGTGGGGAATGAGATGCTGGAAAGCAGCACCATGAAAAGGGACCTGGGGGTTCTGGTCAGTGGCAAATTGAACATGAGCCAGCAGTGCCCTGGCAGCCAGGAGGGCCAAGCATGTCCTGCGGGACATCAGGGACAGCATCACCAGCTGGGAAAGGGAGGAGATTGTCCCACTGTGCTCTGCACTGGGGCAACATCACCTTAAGTGCTGGGGTCAGTTTTGGGTGCCACAATATAAGAAAGATACAAAACTGTTAGGTCATCCAAAGGAGAGTAAAGAAGATGGTGAAGGGCCTTGAGGAGAAGCTGCATGAGAAGTGGCTGAGGTCATCTAGTCTAGCTTAGAGAAAAGGAGGCTGAGGGAAGACCTCACTGCACTTACAACTTCCTCACAAGAGGCAGAGGAGGGGTGGACACTGATCTCTTTTTGCTGGCACCCAATGACAGTACCCAGAAGAACGGCCTAAGGTTGTGTCAGGGAAGGTTTAGGTTGGGTCTGACGAAGAGGCCACCCTAGAGGGTGGCCGGGCACTGGAAGAGGCTCCCAAGGGAAGTGGTCACAGCACCAAGCCTGACAGGGCTCACAAAGTATTTGGACAGTGATCTCAGCAGATGGTGACTCTTGGAGATGGCTGTGCAGGGACAGGAGTTGGACTTGATTGTCCTTGCGGGTCACTTCCAACTTCACATGTTCTATGACTCTGTGAAAAATGGCTTTCCCGTAGAGAGATTCTTACTATCTGCTGCCCTTTTTGACATCTGTGAGATTTCAGGAAGTAATGTATTTTCATTTTGGCACCTTAATGTGGAATTCATGTCTAAGTTTACCACATGCATCTGTAAATGCTAATGCATATGACAAGGCATAAATCTTTGCCTAAAAAATTCCCCCCTAAATATATTCTGAATTTATTTCACTCATTTAAGTTTTAATTCAAGTTGCATATACTATGAAGCACGTATGTGCATGATCGCCAAAACTCCACAGTACTTAATTATAAATAATTAGTTTTGAAAGTAAAATTGGGAAAATAAAAACACTTAAGATCACTGAATTGTTTTAGATGTTAGTGTGTCTGAGCCATGCATTTTCAGAAGAGTTTACAAAAGGCAGTGACAGCCCTGCTACAAAACTGTGAACTTCAGAAAACCCTAGCAACCTCCTGGCAAAAGCAGTTCTATTAATGTGATGCATGTCTTCTGCTATTTGATCCAGCTCTCCTTTCCCAGCACCACTACCAACCAGGACTGCCACCTGCTGACTACCTTCTTGCTAGGTTTAAACTGCAGCAGTAATTAATTAGCACAGGGGGTGGCAGACAGATTATATGGACTGAAAATATCCAGTTTGGAAACAAGGTATAAGGTTTCATTTCATTTCAAAGAAGAATATTTTCATTACATGCTTTAAGGAAAATTATGAATGCTAATCTGTCCCAATGCATCAATACCTGAATAATGGCACTACAATTACTGAGCAATATTGCCAATTTATCTGTAAATAACTGTAAGAGGTAGACCTAATATAAGGAAATTTATATATTCAGGAAAAAAGTAATCCCCTTAACAGTAAAATTTTTTATAATTACTAAAACAATCTACAAATTAAAACATCAAATAAATGCGCTCTCAAAAGACATTTTCTATTATTTTACTAAATTACTGTTAGCCTGCATTTTAAAAATGCATTCTGCTTTGTAGATACAGAAATAGTATATTTCAGCCTCATATTTAGAAATAATGTATACAAGACTTCACTAATAAAAATTTAAAATATACATTACCAATATCATAACAAACATAAGGTAAATCCAAATAAACATTATAAAAATAAATTATTGAAACATATTCTGAAATATATGCATCTCTCTACTTTCAAGTTACTCTTTATTACTCAGTCTCTGGTAACAGTGCATTTTCCTCAGGGACTGATTATGTAAATCTATAATGTATAACAAAATGTTAAAAAAAAGATCAGAAATCAGACTCAAGTTTCATATAACAGAAGTAAGAAGTAAGTTGTATCAACTACCATCTTCCCTTCTAACTTTCTTCAGGCCGTAATTATGTGACAACAATAAAACCTACAAATACAGTTTTTGAAACTGTCTACACTTTCAGACTCTTAAAATAACTGTAAATTGAAAGACCAAACAAGTACCCTGCAATAAGCCGTACTTTGTGGCAATATTTTAGGAAGAAATATTTCATGATAACAGATACAGCTCCTAATATTCCCACTGGAGCCACAGTCATGACTTACATCTGTGCATTTATTATGCTGACAAACAGTCATGACAAATCTTTGTTCCTATAATGCACAAAATTTTTGAAGACTATGGTCTCAAGCACTCAACTAAGTAAAAATAACAACACAGTATCTCGCAGCCCATGTTTTTATGAAAATTCTCAGTAGTTTTAATGCAGAAATGCATATCAATCAAGTATTCCTGAAGTGTTTCCACCTTTCACACATCTAGAACTTGATAAATATGCTAATGTTGTTCTGCACCATGAATACACACATTCACAAAGACTCATCAAAAGTTAATAAATCTGCTATCTAATAATTTTCTGTGTAAGGCAGTGCATTGATTTTCAACTCTTTAACATCATTTAGATTCTTTACAGACTGAATTTTATACATGGGATGGAAGCAGGGGCTTGCTGTCAGAGGTGATACAAACATCAAAAAATGAGTTTTTTCTCTCAAAAGATTTTTATCTCCTTTGTAGGGCGTTTACATGCATGAACTTATTCAGTGAGTTGCTATCACTATTTCTTATATTCAAAGAAAGGCTGAAGTACTAACCTGATGATCTGAGGAGTTAAATCCATAAGCTTACACACACAGTGCAGGAAGTAGGCTATTTTTCTTTTAGATCTCAAAGAAAAAGCAAACTCTATTTATCTTGAGAGATCTAAGAGATTTTCTTACCTGGAATTGCTGTTCTGTACCTTATGTGTTTTGATATATAATCTGGTACAAAAGTACTTCCCAGCATAAATGTGATATCAAATGAAGCAACGTCAGAACACACATGAACCGATGATTTTAACTTCTTATCATCCCAGTGTTTTGTCTTTCTACAGAAGACCTCTCACAGTTTCAATAAATATTACACACCTGGAAGTGGATTATATAAACAAAGAAAGAGCTAGCACAATGCACTAGCCACCATAATGCACAAGGAATCTGCTGCAATTTTCCTTTTCACTGAAAAGGCAGTATGAAACTACAAGTGGGAGATCTGACAAATTATTATCTCATTTTCTGCTGCTGAGAGTTTGTTATGATCCCTGTGAATAATGTGCCTCAGCCTCATGGGTCACCCATTTGGCTGCAGCACTGGTATTCCCTTTCCATACTCTCATTTCAGTGTTCTTCCCTACCATTGATCCTGCCTGGTACGCATCTGACTTTGACTACCCTGGGTGGTCTCTTGTCAGATCTCACTGATCAGTGTCTCTCTCCACCAGTTGCCTTCTGGGGAGACTCCTATCAACTGTGCTCTTACATGCATCTGACAACTTTATTAGCTGACTCTGATAGTGCTTCAGAACATCAGGGTGCACACACTCTTCCTCAAACAACCCCACCTTTGCAGTTGACTTAGAACAAATAATTCTATGAACACTTTAGCTTTTATACTCAATAATAAGGTTGAAATGAAGGGAAATTTCACATTATGTGCAAGCTAGGGGTTAGTTTTCATGTTTGGGCTCAAAAAATCAATCCTCGATTGATTTTTGTGCATATATTGTTATTGTCAGAGGATTAATTGATGAATTTTTCATTTGATGAATCAGGTGAAACAGACAGCAAGACACACAGTGAGGAGAATTTCAATTTATTCTACTTCTTGGTGCAGCAACACTGTCTATTGAGATATTTTATTAATTTTTTCCTGCTCAAAAACAATGCTTAGAGTACCTTTGAGTGCAAAGCTTAATTTCTGAGTATATGCACATCCCACACTGAAACTTGTCTGAGTAAGAAGTTTCTGAACGGATATTCATTTTGGTGGGGGTTTTGGTGATTGGTGGTTTCTTCTTTTTGTTGTAGCTTTTGTTGCTGTTATTTGTTTGTTTTCTGAGAGTGCCCTTTAGTTTTCGCACTTTCTATCATTAAAACATATTTGAAATTAAAACTTTGGAAATACAAGCCTAGATTAACACAAGAAATCTGAAGTCAGTAGAAAATATAACTTCATGCTTCACTTAATCCTATACCTGAAGTTTTTTACCACAGCTTTCAAATGAAAAAACTCACACTCTCGCATTTAAAGTTTACCTTTTTCTGTTCTTGACTTGATATTAGAAGATATTTTAAGGTCTGATACTGCAGTGTTTTGGTGTAAAACACATGAATGATGTAACTTTAAACTCAGAGTTCCTGCAGCTTATCTGCTGAACACAACAGATCATAAGAGTTGTGTGCAAGTGAAAAATACAGTCTATTTGCAAATTTGTGCCATTAAACTTTCCCAGTTCTTGGTGGCTCCATATGAAATACAGTTTTGAAGCAACAAAAAGGTGCACTGCTTGCTCTGACTTTCAGACAAGTCTGCAAGGCCTTATTAAATAACCTGGCATGTCTGAAGTATAGGAGGTGCAAATATATTTTCCCAGGCCAGTAAAAGAGGCAAAAAGATTGCTCATGTAGTGCTCCTATAATCCAACACAAACCTCCTGCAAAGCTGAGGTAGGTTTGCCTGAGAATTAGAAATCAATCCAGTACAGGAGAGGCTGCAATCACTGACAAACACCAGTAAGATAAGAGTGTTCAGTTACTGTGGACAAAAGAATAACCAGAAGCAATGATCATCTCACAGATATGAGAAGGAGCACATAAATACACAGGTCTTTTTCAAACAGTCACAAATTCTTCTGGACTGTGCTCTTCCAGCACCCTTCTACAGAAAGACCCATATACCTTAGGGACAGCAAGCAGCAGTTCTTAATTGCTATTTAGTATGGGCATTTTAGCAATACTTGGGAAGCCCCACAAGAATCAAGGCTGCTCCTTACACGGTGCTGTAGAACACACCAGATGTTCTGTCTCCTACAAAATCAACACCCAATTTTTTGCTGAGATCCACAGAGAAAGTATCTCTAAATGAGACAAAGTAAGAGTGATCAAGGCAAACAAAGGAACAAACGAAAGAGGGACTGAAGACAAATGAGATGGTCTAGAAGTAAAACCAAAGTTTAAAGATCAAGCTGAGAGCTGGTCTGTAAGTTACTATATCCAGTCTCCATGATATCTGAAAATTTACAGTCAGAGGAACTCCCAGGTGATTGGAAAAGGGGAATCACTGCGCCCATCATTAAAATGAGTAGAAAGGAGAATCCTGGGAACTTCCAACTAGTCAGTCTCTGTCTGGGAAGATCATGGAAGAGATCTTCCCAGGAGATGTGTTAAGGCACATGGAGGAGAGGGAGGAGACTGGAGAGAGCCAGCACAACTTCAGCAAGAGAAAACCCTGTTTGACCAAACTAGTGGACTTCTATGATGGAGTGACTACATTACACTACAAGGGAAGAGCTACAGATGTCATTTATCTGAAATTGCGTAAAGCCTTTGGCACAGTCCCCCAAAAAGATCCTTCTCTCTAAACTGGAGAGACAGATTTCATGAGAGAACCATTAAATTGATGAAAGTGGTTGGACGATCACATCCAGAGGAACATAATAAATGGCTCAAAGTCCTGATGGACATCAGTGACAAGTGGTAACTTTCAGAGGTCTAATTGAGATCACTGCTGTTCAGTGCCTTCATCAATGGCATAGACAAAGTGATCAAATGCACCTCCAGCAAATTTGCAGAAGACACCAAGCTGAGTGGTGAAGTTGACACTCCTGAAGCATGGGATGCCATCCAGGGGGACCCAAACAAGCTCAGGAAGTGGGTCCCTGGGAATCTCTTGAAGTAAAGTAATTTCACGAGTACAAGCCGCACGGATTATAAGGCGCATTTCCGGGGTGCCGGCAATGTTTAGGTCCTCATCTATACCTAAGCTGCAACAGACTATTAGGCGCGCTTTTGTTCGTAGCAACAATCCGTGTGCAACTTTCACAAATTTGCCCATTAGCAACAGAATCACAGCATAGCGGTGTTTATTGGCTCGGGGCGGGGCCAGGCAGGCTCGGCCCGCTCATGGCTGCCAACGGGGCCGGGTGGCCCAACTCGGCGCTACAGCTCATCGAGGCCGCTCAAGGTTAGCTGGGCGGTGCTGCCGCTG
>PYHW01009191.1:1061734-1083525 GCA_013186435.1 Turdus rufiventris | reverse complement strand
TGATCTACATGTTGTGAATTTTGCTGGCTGCCGGCGGGTGCGCCTTATAGTCCGGTGCGCCTTATGGTCGTGAAATTACTGTATTTACACCCAAGCTCATTTTCTGTTCTACCCTCCAAAGCAATCTGAAGTCTCACTGCTTTTGGCGTGACAGAGATGGAGGCTGTAATACAGCACACAATATAACAGGTTAAACTATCTATGCCAATCTCTCCTTCTCCTAAGAGGATCATACTGCAATATGCTAGAGCAAGTGGTTCTGAATACACAAGATGGTACAGCTGGTCTTCCCCAAAAATAATCACCCAGCTGAATAGCCTCAAAAGAGGTTTACTCCTTGAATGTTATCAAGATGAAAGGAAACTAAATTTACAAGTCCAGAATTTAAAATAAAACAACAAACAAAACTATAAAAATCTTCTACACCTTGACATGTTAAAAAATTCTATGTTTAAAAAGGTTAATTAACATATTAAGGATTTTTACCATTCCATTTTTTTCTCTAAAGGAATAACTGAAAATTGAGCACAGTAATTTCATGATTACAAGCCGCACTGATTATAAGCCACATCCTCCAGGTGTTGGCAGCATTTGTTCTTTGTTCATACACAAGCCGCACCCAGTTATTAGCCGCTCTGTCGTTCGCAGTGAGGATCCCTGTGCAACTTTCACAAAGTTGCCAAATAGTAGCAGAACCGCGGGATTGCAGGATTTTACTGGCTTGGCTTGGGGCCATGTGGGCTTGGCCCGCTCGGGACTGGCGACAGGGTCAAGTGAGCCAGCTCAGTGCTGCTGCTCGGCGGGGCCTGCTCAGGGCTGGCCGCCGCTGTCAGGCTCACTCGTCCCTGCCTGCACTGCCGGCATCGGGCAGGCTGGCCTTGGCCCAGCGCTACTAGTCCCACTGCTGCTGTGTTCGCTCCCCCCAACCCAGGGCCCAGTGCTGCCAGCCCCGCCCCCACTGGGCAGGCTGGCCCAGGGCCCAGCACTGCCAGTCCTGCCACCGTCGCGTTCGCTCCGCCCAGCCCCCCACTGTGTTCGCTCCCCCTGGCCTAGGGCTGCCTGCCCGGCCCCTGCTGTGTTCGCTCCCCCTGGCCCGGCACTGCTCACCGGGCGCCCGCTGTGTTCGCTCCCCCTGGCCCAGTGCTGCCCCGCATGGGCTTGGCTCAGGGCTGCTGCCGGCTCGCATTTCTGGTTGGCAAATTTCAGAATTTTTTTCCACAGATTAGACACTCCGGATTACCAGCCGCACTTTGGGTTCAGACCAAAACTTTGGTCAAAATGGTGCGGCTTGTAATCGTAAAATTACTGTAATTAAATTTTCTTAAAACCACATTTCAATCTATTATGTCTAATTTCTCTGTTTAACTCTGTGCAAAAGCACACATTTTTTTAATAAATATGTTCTGTGCAACTTAACTCTTCTCAAGAGGGAAACTAATTGCCTGGGATGGGTAAAAATAAAAAAAGCAACACTATTTATTAATTTTGCATAAGTTATCTACCACCCTAGAGATTCCTTGAAGGGGAAGAGTATGTCTGAATTTCACCATAGAGTGCCACAGGCACAAAGTGAGACAAACTAAACAAGCACATCCTGAAGGGAGAGAAAATGCCTGCAGCAGTAAATGACCTACTACATACCTCAGTCTCAGGTTTTTTGATGTTATAATTTGTTCATTTCAGGGAAAAGAAGACAATCACCCACAGTTTTAGTTTGTTTTAACAGAATTATTAAATTTTAAAAGTTTTTGATCAAAAGGGACATACATCATTCCAAAGATCTTTGTATTTTCAAAAGGTTACAATCCTGTGCTCATTTGCATAACAAAGTCTTTGTCATATCTATTTTCTTATTACCTGAAGCAGCAATGTGCATTATTAGAACAGTGCTAAAGCAGTTAAGCAGAAAGCATATAAATTCTTTACTTGAATTCCTATGCATTAAAGTTAGTATTTTTCAGCTCAATGCACAGTAAAAAACTGATCATTTCATTCACCTTTGAATTGTTAAGTCTTTTAAGTACTGATTCATTTGAAAACTCAACAGAGCATTGGCAAAGTAGTGTAATATTAAACACATACATGTAACCATACTTGAAATGACACACGTGTAATATTCTTTCTATGATGTATATTATAAAGAATATAATTTACACATTATAATGCATTAAGATTATCTAGACGATAGTTAGCCATGTGTACATACAGTAAGTCAAAAGACAGTTTTAGTATTTTTAAATGGTAGCGACTTTACTTCTTTGAAAAATGTTTTAAAGTCATATTTTTGATTGCCGAACTAATGTTTTCCTCAATGAGGACTAAAGTGCTGGCTACTGATTTTTTTCAAAAATTAAAATGAAACTAGTCACTTAAGATTAATATGTCAACCAATGAATAATTAATAGATCATCCCATATTATAGGAATCTTAATAAATAAAGATCATTCCTCTCAAAAATATGCTTTTAAAAGTTTGGTGTGCTTGAGCACGTCCAGGGAAGGGCAACAGAGTTGGTGAAGGGTCCATGGCACAAGTCGTATGAGGAGCAGCTGAGGGAGCTGGGAGTGTTTAACCTGGAGAAAAGAAGGCTCAGGGGAGACCTTGTCACTCTCTACAACTTCCTGAAAGAAGGGTGTAGCCAGCTGGGGATCAGTCTCTTCTCCCAGGTAACAGGTGATCAGATGAGATGATAGAGCCTCAAGCTATGCCAAAACAGTTTAGATTAGGTATGGTAAAAAATTTCTTCACAGAAAGGGTTGTCCACACCAAGCACAGGCTGCAGAGGATGGTGGTGGTGTCACCATTCCTGAAGACATTTATAAGATGTGTAGATGCAGCATGTAGGAATATGGTAGAGTAGGCAATGATGGGTATACGGTTTGAGTCAATAATTTTAGAAGTCCTTTTCAATCCTAATGATTCTATGATTTGGTTTATTATGCTGACACTCTCAAAAATCAAAAATCACCAACTATCATTGACAAGATCACCTGAACAGAAAATGGTGCCAAAACACCATATCAAAGGTATTTGAAAATCTCTATTCCATGATCAGATAAGCACACTTGCATAGTTTATTACAAATGAAAGTAAAGCCTAGAAAAGTTTCCATCCAAAATTGTACCACCCTGTGAAGGTACCAGTGCCCCTACCACAGCTTTACTGGATGATCCTACAAGGAAATGAGAGATACATCTGCCTCAGCAAATCAGCGAAAACCAGATGTTACTTGTATGTACTGTACTCAGAGATAAATAACCACAAAGCTATGACAAACTTCCACAGCCCCAAATTTTCTAAATCAAAACAACACTGGATTACAACTACACAATTACAACCACAAATAATTACTGCATTTCCAAGTACAATCACACTAGCATGTATTTACCCATCCATCTTTCAAACGACACACATACCATTAACTTTAAATAAATAATAAATTGAAAATCTGTAAAGAAACAGAAAAAGCCCCACTGTAATTCAGAGCAACTAAAAAGTCACAGTTCCAGCTTGCCACAGGCATATTCCCAAAACCACACAGAAATACTCATACCTTACTGGACATGAGATTAGTCTATACTTTCTTGCTATCATTTTGTAACAAACTTGTATGCAGAATAATATCTACCAAATAACCTATTCCAGTAGTACAGATCTCATTCCAATGCAAGTTATTAGAAAATACAGCATTGTATTTCTGAAAAACATTAGTTATGTACTTGCTAAAGTCTTGCTTAGTTACCGTCTGTGATTTTATTTCCCTTAAGAAAAATAAAAAGTTCAATTAAGTAAATAATTAATGAAAGGTAAGAACTTTTTATTACAAAGCCATTCATGCATTATTTATTGGTATTTTGTACAGTAGGCATATACTACACTACATATTAAAGCACTATTTTTAGTCAGGCTTTGCCTTTCAAAATAGCTGCTTCAATAACCATGATTATATGAAAAAAATATCATTAAAACCTCAATAAATTTCTCCTAAAATCTGAAATTATCAAACACAATAATTGCAAAACGAGATGAATTTCAGCATAAACCTCTTCATGTCTATAGAAATTAATGATCATATATACAAAATGTCCATGCTATTGAGACCTAAATTTTAAAATTACTGAATGTATATTACAATTTATACTTATTTATTAAGGTTCAAAGTTGCAAATGTTTTGTTAGCCAAAATGACTACTTGCAGAATAAATGTGTGGGTAGGAAATGAGAAAGTTAGAAAATCTAAAGTTACATTTTTATATAGAATTTAATCTTCATTCTTACAGTTATTAGACTACACAGACAATAAGACTACAAAATTAATGCACTGTCTTAAGTAGATGACATTACTGTTGAAGCAGATCGATTCAGTAATACTGCACACATTTAAACAAAAGCTCATAGTTTGAAAAACAAACGGGAGGGAAAATGCAATGGAAGTGCAAACCTGACCTATCTCTAAACTTTTATTTTCAAACCTGGGCTACTCAAGAATCTTCAACTAATTATTCCATTTTATTGATAGTATTTTTCCCAAGGGAAGTTATTTAAAAAGTTTAACCCCTGAGCAAGTCATGGCTTCTCTTGCCTTTGAAAGTGTCAAGTGCATTGATTATAACTGCAGGAAGTGTTACCTTCTACCCAGAGAATCTCACCCTGAACAATCTTAAACACTGTCTCTCTCCCAAAATGGCTTTGATTCAGCAATTCAGACCGCTTCAGCTGATATTAAAGGCAGAAGCACCACAGAAAAGGGATCAGCAGTTAAAACGAAATACAAAGAGGAGAAAGCCCAGATCTTGAATATAGTACCACAAAGCTTGAGAGAAAAGCAGATTTGAAAAAGACATCAGAGTGTCTAAAAAAAGAACAACATGACAGAAATTAAACAAGATTTTTATGTTCCCTTTCTATGCATTTAAACTCATCTCAACCTCTATTGAAATTCTGATCATACCCAAACCCCAAGGCTTTTGACATACTTTCAAAAATCTACACCCCTTCTTACTCTTTTTTAAGTCTCCAGAGTCACTGTTGGGTATCCAACAAGTTGAATGCGGGGGAAGGGTCGTGGTGTGGAAAGGAAGACTCCCAATATACATATGATGAAAAAGACCATTTAAACTCATATTAAAGTTTTTTCTTAAAATGATGGTGACTATTTTAAATATTCACTCTGTATCCTTAACCCAATACTTAGCCAATTAAAAAATGGCTGAAACAGTTTGAATGGAGAAGAAAATATTTTCAAGCCACATTAAAACAATTATTTTTATCTTGAACAGTGGTTTTCTTAGGTCAGTGACAAAGTATGAGTAAAATAACACAAGATGCTATTAAGTCTAAAACACGACAACCAGCAGAATAAAAGAAGACAAATCTCTAAATATCTTTATATTATCAAATCATGTGGCACAGAAAACTGTAAGAATGTAGCACACACAATTAACAGAACAATGCCAAATGTATCTTGGAAAGGATGCACTAAATTCCAAAGAGACTTTTAAAATTGTAAGTGGGGTTTTTCCTTCCAGTTCAGTCATGACAGGGCCAGAAGGCAATGATACATCTGCCATGATGCAACAAGCAGACCTGTCTTCTGTCAAGAATTGAAATCATAAAGGAATAAGCTGTTCTTAGCAACCCCTCTCCAAACAGTAGAGCTGTCATCTCATTGTTTTCCTCTGTTGGCATGGGGGCTGGTGAGGGTTTATATACCCTGTCAGCTTGGTATTAGTCTAAGCTTTTAACCTTTTCTTGAATTTCTGACTTAATATTTTAACTCCTATACAGCTTGTCATGTATTACTATGTATTCTGTGATCAATTAAGATTGCTTTCAACTATGCAAATTTTCTTTCTATCTGCTTGGTGACTAGCCTTTAGAGATTATTAATATCTCATAAAATGCTTTTGAAATAATTAAATATACTGCTTTTTAAATTTTCTTTCCAGAGCACGGTGGATTTAAAACCAATTATACATGAACTTATTATTTAGTAATACATTGTCATTTGTGTTTATGTTTTTAGAAAGACTTCAAAACATCATCCAAAAACCTCTAAGTTTTCTTATATAATTACCACAAAAGTGGGAGTTCTAAACACGGGTTTTCTCTGCTAAAAACGACTTCACAAGCAACGCTAGTTCTATGGTCTGACAGAATCAATAAGCCAAGTAGATATGCCAGCCAGAAAAGTAGCATTTGAAATAAAACAATATAGCAGATTATTGCCCATTTTAGTGAAACTCGATAGTTCAGTAATATATTAGATAAACCCAAATAAGATTATGATTTTTCTGGCACTGTAACTGACCATTAATAAATAAATGAGGTATTTTAACATCCTTCTGCAACAATACATGTAGAGGACATAAAAGGCACATGAGTATTAGTATTCTATGGCAGAACTATAATTGCAGTGAAATGTCACCTGTTTTTTTTCCCAGAAAGTGTCACTTGCCCATATTATTGATACTATGCTAAGTTTGTATAAATTGTAAGACCAAACAAAAAAGTATGTTTATCTAACAAGATATTCTATATTTAGATTGTCAGATTAAAATTTTTTTAGCAAGAATTTTTGTTAGTATAATTTAAACATAACATAATTTCTGGGTAGCAATATATAAATATCTACTATTGAAACTGACTGATTTTTATGAAATGGAAAGAGAAAATGGAAAATAGTACATGTTACCATACTACTTACTAACCATTAAGACTACTAAATCACATAAAATTTATAGTGGAAAAATGTACTGCTGTTATACTGAAAGATATTTTTTGCTCCATTCAACTGCCTTACAAAACTAATGACATATTACTGCATGCTGACAGAAGTAATAACCCTCACCAATTCTTAGTAAATATTGCCAACCTGACAGTTATGTACAAATGAATGACATTAATATACATGAATAAATCCAATATTTTGACCCAAGAGAAGAGAGATTGTAAAAAAAAAAAAAATGAAGAGTAAGATAAACACAACAGACAACTGAAGTGGAAAACCATGTTTTACGAGTTATTAAAGAAACATTTCCACAGGTAATACCCATCTCATGCAAAGCTTTGGCTTTTTTTTGTTAATGAAAAGTCAGATTTTAGGTGTTGCTTTATTCTTCTGAAAAACTTGTCCAGGTTCTTTGAAGAACTTATTTTCCAGCTATATGTCAAGTACCAATACTCAAGATTTCTTAATATCTGAATTTGAAATAAGGCAACAATCCAATGGTTTTCAATTTTGTTTTTTTTTTTTTTTAAGAATAAGTGACAGTTGCTGTGGTTGAATTTTATTAGCAACCCTGAGACCACAGCTTAGGTAACAAATCTTAGGTAACAAATGTGCTGAATTTCCAAAGACTTAGAAAACATCCAACTGTTTCCCTGTACTCGTGCAGTAAGCTGATATCTCCTTATTCCCTAGAGGAGAGGTATGAAAGACAGCAGTAGTCTCAAACTGCTCACAGTGTCCAATAAAAGCAAGGTGAGCTTCTATTTTCCCAATGAACAAATCTCTTCCCTAAGTAGAACTTCGGCCTCTCCTTCTCTAACAAAGGGAGCCCCTCAAAAACCATGAAACCAGGACTGTAAATGTTTAATTCTTGACATCCCAAGTGTATGACCTCATCCTTAAGTTGAAGAATTTGCCTCTTTCATCACCTTTTCCTGGCATTATTTCAGTTATTGAACTCATGGCTAAATAGTAACTGATCTGAGAGGAGCTTCACTGCACCAACCTGGACGAGCTACTTAGGCAAAATATAGATGGGACAGATTAAAATTACTCTTTTAATCTACATTTATTTATTTATATAATTTATTTTACATTTTCTTTTTAATAAAAAGTGGAATGACTTCAGAGTAGAAATCTCATTATAAATGGAACAGTCACTCATTTCCAGGGGAGGGACTTCAGTCTCTCTTGCACCTGATAACTGCTTCTGACAAAAATCAGTGTTTCTAACTAGAGAAAGTTTCAATAGAAAATTTCTATTTTATCAAAACAACAAATCTATGCAATATTTTTGTACTGTACATACAGACATTGCCATTTTCTTTTGTTTTAAATATCTTTTTTAGTAAGCATTTATTTTAATTTAGCTTTTGTTGCATTCTCACTACCTCATTAGCATATTTTATTTCTCATACTTGTTTTCTAAAAATAGTTTTTGTCCTACCACATTTTAATATATTTACATGTATTTTTCACATTGTGTACGATTTTCTCCTTTCTTCTTTTCTAACAATCTGTTCTCTATCTAGTTGCTTATTTGTTCTCTTTGTTCATATTTCAACGTCTCTTTTATACTGCCAAGTTTGAATTTTCAAATTAACACAATAATGTTACCTCTTCACATAAATCCTTGTCAACTATTCACAGCATCTCTTACATTAAAGATCGAACTTACATAATAGGGTTTGATATAAAACATGGAAGGAGCAGCATTACCTATAGGAATTGAACAGATAAAAAGAAAAACGTATTTCTAGTTACTTAAATTCTCACCAGAATATTTCTCTTAGAATCTTTTCTTTACAATGTGCAGCAGCCCCAAAATACTAGAAGTTTAAAATACAAAATTTTAACCCTGTACATGTTCTTGCTCCACACATGTGTGAGAAGTGGGGTTTCTCAATTCTTTTTTCCTCAAAAGTGTTGCATCACAGAGAAATAGTTTCTATTCTTCCCTTAACTTCCTCTTTAGAAGTTTCAGTATCAACCTGCTCAATCCACTGCTCACTGATAACCTCAGCCACTGCATCCCTGCTTTCAGTTTTTCCAAGTGAGAAGCACACAGAAAAGCAGTAAAGTTTTGGCCTTCTTAGAGCATGGTTTTTTGCTTGAATGGGGTTTTTATTTTTAAAAAGCAGATATTTCTGAATTAGTTCCTGCACAAAGGACATTCAAGCACTACTTTTGTAATTTTCAACTTTTATTTTTTTAATTAGAACACAGTCTTCAATACTATTTCAAACTGGATGCAATGCCTGCATATGTTGCAAAGTCACAACAAACCAGGGGCATTTTCAAATCATACACGCATCCCTATCAAATTCACATAATTCCATTAAAATAGAAATCCATGCTCTCTTGTCATCAGCACTGATGCTTTGATAAGGTCTGCTGATTTCATTCAAGAATGAGATCTCTCATTACCAAAACAGAGAAAGATCTAGGAAAATAATTCCCTACTTCAAATAATGTTGCATGAGGGATTAGGACAAATTTCATTCAGGCTATACATCATCAAGGCTAGTTATTTTCATTTCATAAGTGACGGAAGTGACTAAATCAAGTAGAAGACTGAACGTCAGAAAAAACAGAAAAGGATGCAATTTTTACTATTATTTTTATGGTACGGAGTCCTAACACTCAGCCTACCATAATTTCCTGCATTCAGAAATGTAATTTATATGATCTGGACCTGAAGCTGACATGATACCAGCATGCACCTATACGTATTCTCTTTTTAGTCACAACCAAATGATTCTAAATACTTTAAGTGGGGTCCAACTTCCATAAAATATTGCCTTATCTAACCAGATACACAAACAATTTTTGGTATAGGGATTGTAGGATACAAAAAAACAGCAACACATTTAATGACTTAACTGAATTTGATTTAACACAACTGAATACAATCCACTCTTGAATACAGTCCACACTTGAATACAAACCATTTTGCATGAAAAAGATCACTGTAAATAATATGTGTCCTAAACATGTAGTATACTGTAGTAACAGAATTTTAAGAGGCACAGAAAGGGACAGTGGCTTTTACAGTAGCTAAAATTACTGAACTAAAGAGAACCACAAATTTCAAAACCGTATTAAGTGAAAGCTCAAAGATAAGAACAAAACGCTTGATATACCAATGTTACATAATGATTGCATTTCTGTAAAAATATTTTCTCATCCAACAACTGGGACTATTTCCTGTCTTGTTTTTTTTAAGAAGCATTCAAAATGCAGAGATAAATAAACTGGTTTTAGGTATAACATTTAAGAAAACAGAGGTCTGCTCTCTGTCATACTGGCACAAATCATTGCACTAAACAAATAAAAATAAGAAAAGAGCAAAACAAACTATAACTCTTCTCTATTAGAAATAACCCTTTAAAATTATCTGTTAAATTAGGGTTAATATACCAGTCTGTCTGTCAAGACAGCAGCATCTCTAGGAAAGAACACAAATGCAAGCATGTTAGCACTGTATAAAAACAGAAGTAACTATAGCTATTTGGGTTTCTTGGGAAACATTTTGGAACCAGCGCTAGAAGTCCCATACTGGACCTACCATACACCTATACCGCAAGTACTTTTTGTTCTGTCTCTTTCTTTGCTTTATTGAAAAAAAGTGCTGGTTTTTATCCTGAATACTTTAAAGACAGCTGCAAAAATTATTCATCAACCACAAAAATTAATCATCAAGGAAACTATGTAACAGTAACAGTGACAATACTGATATTTAGAGTAGAACATCAGCTTAACTTGGCAAATATAAAAGAAACAATGACTCTTAAATAAGCTCTTCTGATGTTTACTACAGGGAGTTTCCTCCAGGTAGCAGAGTGCACATGAGGAGTTACACCTGCAAAGCTCCAATAACAAAAACATAACACAAACTGTCCACTGCCTCTCACACAGATATAACGAAATAGTGTCAACCAAAATGAATGCCTTCTATTGTCAAATATTGAAAAGTAAACCAGAATGAATCAATATTTAGTGCAAATCTGAAAACAACTGTGCCTCTAATAAATAGAGTACAAGCCTATTAAAAAAGATTGCTTGCTATCATGAAAGCTCATGTTACCATTAGACTATAGCAGTCATTGAACAATAACACGTACAAACGTAATGAAATATAAAAGAAAATAACACAAATTGCAAAAAATTTCTGTAGTGTCTTCTGCTGCATTGCATCACCTTCTAAGGGCTCTTGTCATAGTATCTGCCATATTAAACTACATGGCAGTCTCAACACAACATGACATGCAACTAAATTTTATTCTACTGCAAGACAAGAACTCAGTTCCACTAGAATAAAAGTTCCAATAAAACAAAAAAAGTATTCCCATCACAAATAAAATGATTGCACAATAACATACAGAATATTGATTAAAAAATTAAATCATCACAGGTTCACAGCTCACACAATACAGAGGCACACACGTGTACATCCACAGCACACACAACCTTGCATCCTTGGACTTTCACTTACCTCAATAGCTCTCTTTATGTATGGTATCTGGGTCCCACTGTCCAGATCTTCATTAATTATGAGTCTCCTAGCCCACTGACCAGCTCTGACAACACCATTACCATGAATTAGGACCAACAGTTTGTCAGGATTTACTAATGCATCTTCACTCATAAAGATAAAGCTCTTTGGTTCAGTCTCAGTTGCATCAACCTGCAGTCACAGACAACATGCATTTTAATGCATCAATAAAATTCCTTGAAAGGAAGCCCATAGTTATAAAGTTATCTACCAAATTTATATAAAAACATTCACCATTTTAACAACCATTTCAATGCACGTGTGCCCAGGACTGAATAAATATAAAGCAAAAAAAATCAATGTAACTTTGAAACATATAGACATACCACACTTTAGAACAGCAATCCAAGGTATATTTAAAATAAAGAAAAGGGTTGAAAGGTGTGCTTAAGCTTTGAAACATCAGTTGTTTACAAAAATTCACAGGAAATGAAGAAAGTCCATAAATGAGCAATTGGAGGTGGCAAGAGGGAAAGGAGCAAGTAATTTCTCACCTCTGACGTGCCTGCTGCAACAATAAATTCTTACATAATATGAAAAAAAAATCCTGGAGAGGATAACACAAATACTCAATAAGCTACACAGGAACCAGTACTGCAAATTTGTCTGTTACAAATTTAATAGCATAGGTATGATAAAATATAAAACCCCAATTTGATTCTAAATAAAAGCTTCATTAAGAGTCCTCCTGTACCACGGTAAATGCTTAGCTACTTTGCTGTAGGAAGAGACCAACAATTAGCTTTGACAGTCAGCAAATTACAAACTAACAGCACATTGTATCTTCAAGAGAGTAAAGTACTTTTTTTTCAATACAAACTGAAATTTTTACACTTGGTTTAGAAAGCCTGTCTCAAGACAAAAGAACTGTCCTGATGTAAATACCATGAGGGAAAAACAAATCCCCTTGTCTATTTATTTTTCTCTTTCTACCATGTGAATACATAGAAAAGAAATAACAAAAAGGCACATCTCCCCCTCCTTGTACTCCACACCCCTCCACCCCCCACAGCTTAACTGTCCAGCTGCTAGGAACATTCTCTGCAACAGAGAAGAAAAGCAGATCAGGTTATGATCGTCATGCTGAGAATGAAGGAATTGGCTATTTGGATGTGTTAGTTTTTTCTCATACATTTGTATGTATCCCTCTAAAAGGAAAAATTGAATTATGTGTGCATTTTCAGACTCAAAAAATTTAAGTCCTACCAAACTTTTTTTTTTTTTAAATGAAGTCAGTGATGCTACTTGAACAGAGCAAATTTGTAAATGAAAGAATGATCATGTCAATATTTGCCGTAACACTGAAGACCTTATTTCCCTGCTCCAAAATAAAGTAACATCTCACGTGTCTCAGAGTTTGCATAGGAAATGTACTCACTCTCTCTCACATTTTGTGCAAAAATAGAAAAAAAACAGAAAATAATATGTTCTGTTGAACAGACTGGGGCTACAGACAGATCAAGCTGCTGCTTCTGAAATAGCAGTATAAACACCTTAAAAGGTGAAACATTAGGTAAAAAGTCAGCCAACACTTAATCTCAGATAGTACTTGGCAAGGTGTAACTGACTTCTACCCATGAACTTAGTATTTACAACACCAAAATTAGGAAAAGAATGTTGTGAATTTGCATTTCAGACTAATGTATAACTTAGCTGTAGGTTTTAGCACTTACAAACTAAAATATTGTATAGCATATAGGAAATACTAGCACTTAATAATCATATGTACTAGAAGATACAGCTAATTCACATGTCTGCAAATAAGTTAATTTTAAACAGCTGAAAATATCTACCAAGATCATAAAAAAAATTACTTTTGATTCTTTTCCTCAAATTAAACACATTTAGCGACTTTTCATCAGCTAATTTACCTTCAAGCAGAAGTAATTCATTAGATCCAGCTTTCACTAAAGAATGAACATAAAGGTCACTCCTATACACAACACAACCTTACTTTACTGACAGATCAATACAAAACATCGTTTAATGCCAGATATGCTGAGGCCACATAAAATATTTTGCATTTATTAGCCACTGTTTTTCTGGACCTACTCAAGGTCACTGATTTCTGATAACTTAAATCTAAACTGAATAAATACAGGAAAATGTTTTTAGATTAATTTAACCATTTAATTCAGCATTGTTACATACAGGTGAGAACAATCTTCCAGTAATCTGTAACTAGGCATGCCAAATCTATCTAAATTACTGATAATTTACTGTTTAAAACTACTGTTTAATTTTCTTTTTCTTGGATTTTTTCCCAATGCACAATAATTTCTTAAAGTTCATTAATGTAGATAGCTATGGTGAGACTTCTACATATATTATTCTTAATGTTTTCAAACAGTGAATTTCTTTTTCCATATGTTTTCTGTCTCAAATGAGTTTTTACCTAATACAGTAGTATCAGTCTACAAAGTATTTCAGCAGCACCCTAGCTGGTATTTTCCACAGCTGTTACCAACATATAGAGTAAAATCAAACTACATTTGAAATCCAATCTTATTGTCATCTACGCTACCACATCAACAATTAGCCACTACTAACTCAAGATGTATGAGACCTGACATGGCTCCAGGAGTCTTTTATTTTATATACTGGAGGTTTATAAGATTGAATGTTGAAAAGGGAAAAAAAATCCACTAGCATTTTTTTATTACTTCTCTTACTTAAGAAACATGACAAAAATTATGAGCTTTGAGCCTACAAAGTAGGTATAAACTGTAACTGAAAGAAAGAATACAGCAAATAAGCAGAATTCAAACTGAAGACTCAAAAAATATTATGAGAATTGTGAGCAGCTGGTGGAAAGAAAAATCTGTTCATTTACCTCACAAGATGGAGTCATCTTCTATGTGTTTCAACATAAACCTCATTAACTCACTTTAGTTTAAGTCACCACAGTATTGAGAATTCTGATTTAGAATTTTTCAATCAAAAAAATACCTAAGAACTGCTGATCAATATTAGAGGCAGCTAATAAACATTTGACTATTATCACAACTAACTTAACAAATCTAAAATCTGTGGAAATTTTACAAACAAGTATTAACTTCACTTAGGTAACAAAATCGTCAAAAGGAATGTGCATTGGAGATAACAGACTATTGTTTCACAAAGAAAAATAATTCTTGGATGAACTTCTACCTCTTGAAGTGAAAGAGCAAAGCACTGATAACTGAGAAGATTCTGCCAAGTGAGGTATTTCAGTGCCATAGTCAATTAAACATGAGTCCTGGTTCCAGTGATGATGGATTTAGTTTCTTCTCAGTAGCTGATACAGTGCTGTGTTTTGGCTTCAGAACAAGAATGGTATTGATAACACACTGACATTTTGGTTTTTTGCTAAGTTTTGTTTCTCCAGTCAAAGACTTCCCTTTCCTTGCCTCATGATCCGCCAGTGAAAAGGTAAGCAAACAAACTTTGGAGGAAGCATGGCTGGGACAGGTGTCCTGAACTGGCAAAGGAATATTCCACACTCCAGAGCATCACGCCCAGGATATAAACTGGGGGAAGTTACCCAGAAGGATGGTCAATCTGGGTTTGGGAATTGGGGGTCTGGCATCTGGCATTGCACATCGCTCGTTTTTTGTCTTATTATTATCATTTACCAATACCACTCCATTTTACTTCACTTCATGTTACTAAACTGTTTCTATCTCAGCAAACAAGTTTAACTTTGATTCTCCTCCCAATTCCACTGGTGCTGGGGGAGGTAAAAGGAGGGCTGATCAAGCAGCTGCTTGGTGCTTAATTTCTAGCTGGGCTTAAAGCCACTACAACATGTTACAAACTATTTGAACTTGAATCTCAGACTTCCCCAGAAGCTGTTAAAGATGCAGTTAATTCAGAAGCACACTCTTATTTGTCCTCAACACCTAAAGATTATACCACTAAAACTAGAGAAATACAAATACTTCATCTAGCTAGAAAAATTACAATATTTTTTTTATTCCTAATATAACCTTAACGGAGCACAAAATTAACTTTAAAGGTAGTGACTGAATGGCCTCTCCCTAAATATGAGACTCTTCATTAAAATTTTCAAGTCCAGTAGTACACGTTGAACCTAATTAGAAATGTAATGCTTTATAGTAACAATAATGCAAGATGGATCTTGGCCTCCCTGTGTAGGAAAAAATGTTCAGAATTGTTTAGTCTAAGATGCTGGCATAATACAATAATGGGCAAGCGCTACTGATCTGGTAATTAGTCTTACTTTCATATCTGAAAAAAAAAAAGTAATTTTCATATCCAAAACTGAAGCTGCCACTTAAGAAAGCAAAACAGAGACAGCAAGTTGGACTTCACACACAAGGTTAAAGTTAAGGAAGATGAGAGAACATAAAATGCCTTCATGCTAAACATTTTAAGCATAGCATTTCCATTCCCTACTAAAATCATGTTGAAAAAAGCACACTCCACCAAACACAGTCCTGAAACACATTTCAGATATTCAAAAATCACAATACTCCCGTCTTCATTATCAGCTGACAGTAATAGGAAAGCCAATACACCAACTTTGTGATCACCTGTGATTAGGGTAAAAGAAAAAAAATTGTATTCATCTCTAAAATATTCACATTAAAAGGCTGCATATACCTATATATACATATATACATATATATACATACATATACATATATACATATATACATATATATATATATATATGAGCTATCTTGGTCGGACCAAGGTTCAGGGTCCTGTTTCTGACAACTGGCAGACTGTGTAGGGAAACAGTAACAAAACAGAGTGGTGGTTATAGAATGATGCTCGCCTGGCCTTGACAGCCAGTAACTTTGGAACCTTGCAAGCCACAGTTTATATAACTAGGCAAGCATGCACAATAGTTCAAGGCACCAATCCCACCTTAATATCATCAAATGATTTTTTTGACTGCATTTATACTTCTCTTTTGACTGCATTTATACTTCTTTCCTTGATAGTATTCTGTGGCAATGAGTTCGACAATATAATTGGGACATATATGAAATAATTTTGTCTCTTTCAGTAGAGATCTCCTGCCTGATAATTTAAACTTGATGCCCCTTAGGTTCTCTATTATGAAAAAAGCAAAATCCCATTCCCTATTCATCTTCTCTTCACCTTTCATGATTTTATAGATTTGTCATATTCCTTCCTCAGTCATCTATTTTCCAAGCTGAAGAATCTTTGTTTAATCTTTCTTTGTCTGAAAAGCATTTCATGCCTGTGATCATCCTTGCAACCCTCCTCTGTATTTCTTTTTAATTCTTCATATCCTTTTTGATATGGTGTCCAGACTTCATGCAGTGTTTAACATGAGGGCCCACATAATGAGTGGAATGACGATGTTTTTCTGTTTTGTTCTCGATACCTCGTAATTCCTAACATCCTATGTGCTCTGAGGGTTTTCAACTGCCATTGAGCACTCACTGATGTTCTCAGAGAACTACTCAATCACTCCAAGCTCTTTCCTGAGTTGTAATAGCTCATTAAGAGGTGACTGTTGTGTTTACAGAGTGAATTATCTTCCTCATAATTTCGTATTTACCAGAATTGAATCTCCTGTCATTTAATCATACTGTTATTAAGCATCAATTAATAATTTCCCAACTCATCATAATCAGCTACAGGTTTAACTATCCTAAATAATTAAAAAAAAAAAAAAGAAAAAGAAAAAGAAAAGTTTTTTAGCTTGTATTTATTATTTTTTTCCTTTGGTTTACAACTATATCAGGCCTTAATAACATTTCACTGGTAGCAGTTTATTTTATCTGTAAAATGTGAACACCTTTGTCCCCTTTTAATCAATTAACTCTTAAGGGGCCTGCCTTCTGCTGTGCTTTTTAAAAGCATTTAATTTTATTCACATATTCACAGACCATTGGAAATACCTGTACTCTTTCACTGACAAGATTTTTCTTCTTCCTATGATCTCTGACTCCTGCAATGAATTCTGTAATTTTTTTAAAGCAACTGGTACTCATTTCCCCAATGTTCTTGTTATTATTATTATTATTATTATTATTATTATTATTATTATTATTGTTATTGTTATTGTTGTTGTTATATTTCAGCAGTAAGTTAAATACAAATTGGTTGTTCTGCAGCTTCATGTTTGACTTCTTATAGAACCCTAGGTTTAAAAAAAATCTCATCCTGGAATTTGTTTACTGTACAACATATTAACTAGTCCTAAGGTCTCCTCTATTGATATGACAAATTTCAGACAGTTGCTCAGAATTATATACTGTTTAGAAAATAAAAAGTTAAGTGTGTGGAAATTAAAGTTAAATTAAAGTCAAGTGTGTGGACAAGCAGCATTGGAAATAATAATGTTAGTTTTTCTTATTTGACCTCAATGGTCATTTTGCTGCAGTTCATCTACTGGCCTTACCAGCTGTCTTTTATTATTAGCCTTTACAACTCTAACAGACTCCTCAAATTTGTTTTTTGTGAATTTCCTGTGATTTTATACGTAACTTGCCAACATTTATACTCTCTTCTATTCTCATCCTAAAAGCTGTTTTATTACTTTTATTAGTCTTCTTTACTACTTTAAAATTGTGTCCTTACTTGGGAGTTTGTCAGTGGTGATTTAAACTAGCTTTTATTAGTTTTTGGAGTTCTAGATATATTGTTTCAATTTTTCACTTTTGTATATGCCTTCATAACCTATTTTTGACTGTGGTGAGGGCTGGCTACATATAACAGCCATTCCTGAAGCACAGCATTCATACTTCGTATGAATTTTTCCACAATGCTCACAATTAGACACCTGCATATTTTGTGCTTTCTCACTTTGCTCCAAAATGCAATTAAATTATGACATTTCACAGAACCTGGAAGCAATACACTTGAGAATAGCTTAAATGTATTACTGAATAACTGTATCCGTGTTCACTACACAATTTCTAAATACAAGTAAACAGATTAAACCAAAAATGGGAACTACCCAGGGCCATTCTTGTTCCAAGCAATGAAACCCAAACCTTAGCGCCAAGCAGATGAATCACCACAGGTGTGAAATAGGTGGTGGAGGTGCTACAATACTCATCTCAGCTTTCTTCACTGTCATGTTTTGGAGCTAATTGACCAGCTGGAGCACCACACTACTTATATGCATATTCTTCATACTCTTCTTTAGGAACCTAAAAAAGTCCTATAGCCTTAAAATCTGGGCATTTTCATGTTTATAAAAGACAGCTTCATGGTTTCACAAAGTGTGACACGGCTCGAGAAGTCTTTTGATATGTTGTCTTCTTCTTGGACCAAAGGTGCACCAATAAAATTAGCCAAAAAGCTGGAGATCATAACCAGCACTACATCAGACTGTCATGATGAACCTAATCCTATGCCTGTCTACACAGAACAATCTGAAGTGAAGAAATGCTTTCTCAGTCTTGGTTCTCAGGGCACTGATGCAAGCATCAGGCTGCGAGTATTGCCCTTTGACTTCTCTGTGAACCTCACAGCTCAGCTGCTTCTGCCATGACCATAAGACACTGAAAAAGCCCTTCCAGGAAACTGTAAGTAGTTTGGGCTGGTCATCAAAACATTCTCTAAGCAGTACTCAGGGAATGGAAATGGGAATGGGAATAGTGAAATGTTACAGAAATGCCAAGGCTAAAGACCTTTTCTGTCCATAGCCTAAACCAGTTTTCCTTGACTGAAAACAAAGGTTTGTCTGAGAACGACAGCAATTCAAAATATTTCAAAGAGCATAGGAATCCTTCATAATGATGGAAAATCTACAAAGTGCTGTCATACTCCAGTCTCCCCTGCACTCTCTAGTATAAAAAAACCTGACCATCATCATATCACATCACATGTACTTATAAAAACTTTGATATGTGGGGGAGAGTACTTCATCTTTTCTAAGAGTTGATCAAATATTTTCACTAAGAAACATAAGCACTTTATATTACATACATATTACAAATTTCTGAAAAAACAGTTTTTAAAAAATGACTTGGAATAGTTTACTGATACTCAATGTGAGTGTAGTCCACTGCCTCCAGAAACATTTCTGTTCCCTACATCCACCTGTAGGCATCTCAAAATATCCACAAATGCTTCTCAGAAAACTTATGGTGCTCCTATTAAAAGCACCACATTTTGAAAATTCTGTTAAGGTAAGGAAGGCTCAGTTGGAAAAATCAAATAAATCAAATACATGAGAAGTGAGGCGGAACCACATCTCCAGATGCACACACGTGCAAAATGTGAAGGCACCATCCCAAGACAATGCACTGCACAGAGCCCTGGCACACCTTGTCTTTATCTGAATATCGGATCACAGGCTATGCTGGATACACATTCAAAAAAAACCAAAGCCCTTGGCAAAATAAATTATACTTACTGGAAGAGTAACTTTCTTCAAGCGACATTCATTCTGCAGTAGTTCATATATGTATTTAGTAATGATCTGGAAGAAAAGAAAAGAAAAAAAGTGGACATGCCACAAGATACCAAAACACTTACAATAATGTCATATGCAGGCAGACTAATTGGTTAAACTTCTAAGCATTTGTATATGTTTTGCCACCTTCCTGAATCCTTTACTATATAACTGAGTATAGAACTTGAAGCTTTAGACAAAAACTTCTTTCTGTTCCACAGAAAAGACTTCTTGCCAGTACAATGGAACAGTAACTGTACCTGTGAATTCATCATGCACTGCTGTGTGAATAATGAGGTGAATAACAACCTCAAAACTAAGATTTATAACCAATTAATAGATATACTCGGCAGGGTAGAAGAAAGGCTCTCTTTGTAAAGAAATACTTTTAAAGCACTTTGTCTACTAGTGTATTTTTGGAATTCTCTCCCCTCCAGGTTCACTTCATTATTTACATGGAGGGCAGATCCACCCTCAGCTAAGGGTGTAGCCAGATCTAGCTAAGTTACCTTGCCATTTCTACTCACTGAAAAGGGGAAGGTATGGGTCAAAGATTGGTAAGTAAAAGAAAACCCCATACGGTTGCCCACCATGGGGGAGTTTATGTCTCTTTTCTCCATGTAGGAATAAAACTGAAATTTCAATCTTGAAACCAAAGGTATCATTTCCGAAAGCAACAAAATGAAGAAAGAAAAAAAAACAAATGGAATATCAAAAAACCCCCACAAACAAACAAAAACCCCTCAAAACAAACAAAAACAACATCAAAACCCAAAAACACAAAACCAAAACAAGCCAAAACCCACCAGAAAACAAAACAAAAAGACAAAACCCACAATAATCAACCTTGTTGTGACAAAAACCTGCATTCTCAAATATAATAAAGTTGTTCGCATTTTAAAGCCTTTCCTACTCTCTAAGGATTTTTTTTTCCTACCCTTACATATTCTAAGACAAATGGGGATGCAGATATAAGAACTTTATAACTGTAATTAATTTGAGAATTAAACTGAGGAACAAACAGACACTTCGTCCATTTGAGGCTGTAAAAATGGTTTGGAAACTCCTGCCTGGATTTCAAGACCTACAAGAGTTTAGGGGGAAAAAACCAAAACAAACTGCAAATTAAAGAGGTAAAATAAAGGATTCAATTTAAGAGCCTGAAATGCATAAAGGCTCAGGGAACAGCATTTTAAATCCAGACAGGGCAAGATCTATGTCTCAAAATATTAATCCAAGAATATCTGAGTACAAACACAGATGGTATTCTTTAGATCAACAGCTCAAGGCCACAATTACATACATCTGAACCCACAGTATATAAAGCCCCAATAGAAACATTGCTGTAAAAAAGGTCTCAAGTGATGGCATCTTAACTACACATTATGATCCAAGCAAGTAGGAGTAAGGGTGCCATAAAGTTCAAATTTATTTTTCCAAATTAAAAATTACAAAATTACAAAAAGAAGTTTCAATGAAGTGCAAAAGCTTTTCATTATGTAAATGAGAGGAATCACAATATGAAAATCTTTGGAACACACATGAACAAACTAGAGGTACTGATGAAAGCTAAATAAAAATGCTGATATGTGGCCCTCCTTTCCTTTCACTAAACCCCCAAATTTTTATTAGGATTATAAGAATTCTTTCCAATCCTGCTCAAATACATTTATTGATAGAATTGTGTTCAAAAACCTTTATGGCTTACAGAAAAGTAGTCTTTTTTAACATTATTATCTACACAGAAACTGCATTTGGAGAAGGAATTCAGCTGCGAGCAATGAGTTGATTTAAGACATGTTTATCCCCAAAGCAGTATGCGAGGAACATGCATACAGTATAATTTTACCTTCAGGGGCAAACCTTTTATTGTTCACCGAAATCGACTGCAGTATAACACCAACAAGTAAAGCACAGTAATTTCACGATTATAAACTGCAACATTTGGACTAAAAGTTTGGTCCGAACTCAGAAGTGCAGCTTATATCAGGAGCGGCTCATATATGGACAAAGAATGAAAAGTTGCTACTTTAGTTTGGAGGACAGGTGTCTACTGAGAAAGGCAGGAGCTTCTCTTTGAAATGGAGAATGTAAACCCCCTCCCTCCAAATTATTAT
>PYHW01009191.1:1044466-1057179 GCA_013186435.1 Turdus rufiventris | reverse complement strand
ATAATAATTTGGAGGGAGGGGGTTTACATTCTCCATTTCAAAGAGAAGCTCCTACCTTTCTCAGCAGATACCTGTCCTCCAAACTAAAGCAGCAACTTTTCGTTCTTTGTCCATATATAAGCCGCACCTGATTATAAGCTGCACTTCTGAGTTCGGACCAAAATTTTAGTCAAAATGGTGTCGCTTGTAATAATGAAATTACTGTAATTCAGTTTAAAGTAATGACCCCTCTATTTTAAGTCTGTAATACACTGAAAAAAGCCTTGTACCACATTCTAAATAACATCAAAAAAACAGCAGAGCATACATGAGGAAGTACAGAATTGCAGCTGAACCACTAGTGAACTTCACTGTACAGAGATTGCCAGATATACCGACAACAAATCACAACTCAACGATTTGATTACTAACACCTACATCCTAATCCAGAGGAGCTGCTTCAGTACCTACCGCACCAAAAACACATGCTATGACTCAGTCAAGTGTACTGAGCCTTGCCCATCAAGTCCTCCTCCCATGCTGTTCTTTACAACCCAAGTCCTCTAAATTCTTTTCTTCTCTTCCCCAGGAATGTGCTCCCACTTTCTAAACCAGTCATGGCTACCCACCAGAAAATTACGTATACAACTAGAAAAACAAGCCAGCTGTAGAGGGAAAATAAGAAAAAAAGTAAATTAGTCAAACTTGCAAAATATTTTCTGGAGTGAATTCTCAGCTAAAAACATACTAAAAAATCAGCATAAGCCTGTGTGATTTGTGGCCTTTCACTTCTTACCTGGCATCTATCAGGTGTCACTGGAAATCATTACCATGCAACCAACAGTCATGCATTCACAACAGATGTGAGGAACCCTTAGGCTAGTGCAATCCACGAAATCTCTTTTGAAGACAATGAAATGCCACATGTCCCCCTCTTTCCCTCATGAGGGATATGTGCATCCCTCATGACCCAAATACCAACAATCCTGCCAAATGGCTGGTGAAGCTGGTGAACGGTTAACACATGATAAAGAATAAAGCACATGCGACACAACAAACGATAAGGCGCATGAGATTGGTTGATATTGCAACCACTCCCATGACAGAGAACAGATTACAAGACCTAGGAGAAATGATGAGGAAGCACAAGCTGTTAACCCAAGTTGTCCACCCCATTGTCTATTCCTACACACATGTAGAAGATTTTGGGGGAAAAAAGGAAATGGACAGAACTACAGATTAAATATATTCTTCTAGTGTACCAGATCCACCTGGATAGATCTGAGATTTCCCACATTAGATTCCTCATTTATAGATATTCAAAACAGAAACAGAAAGCCACCATCAGTATTAATACTCTTGCTACCACTTTTCACTGCCCCAAGGATTAAATATGAACAGAGACAGAACTACTCTCTCAAAGTTAAGAATGGCTACTTTCCATCATGAGTGAGATGTGCGGGCAACATTTACTTGTGGATAGGGGCTTCTGCCTCCAAAGACGCCATCTTGTGAACTAATTAAACACTCTGTCAGATCACTTCTCAATAATTTTTAAAGAGAGTTCTCAAATTAAATGAGCGTAAAGAGAGTAAAATAATCTAGTGGCAATAATTTTCATTGCAGGCTTTTATGAGTGACCAGATTTTTCAGAGTAAGAGCTAGTATGTTTAAAATTAGGGAGACTTTAGCTAATAAAACTGCAATGGCATTTTCCTTCTTGAATGATTTCTAGGATTTTCCCAAGTCATATAACAAAAGGAGTTAGTACATTATTAGTGTCATTAGTAGTTTATTATTCCTCCAGTAACATTCTGAGTTATCTATAGTTTAACCTCAGTTTATTCTCCTACATGAACACACATTAAAGAAAAAAAGGAAAGACAGAATTAAAATTATTAGGGATATTTTTTGTTTAGAAATCACTGAATCTGACCATCTCTACTCTCTACAGTACGCCACTCAGCCATAACTTCCTATACTTGAACTGAAGAAAAATCAAGGGTTTGTTTTCTTTAGAGTTGCAAAACTAATGTGACCTTAGGTTTATTTATCAACTCACATCCTGTGACGGAACTGCACTTAAAATATGTAGCAACTGAACATTACCAGTTCTCCTGAGAAATCCTAGCACGGAGATAGAAAAATCAGCCTTAATTATTCTTTTTTTTGTGAAGTTGTGTCTTTGACTAACTTCATACAGTACATCAAGTGATTCAGACCTCTGAAACTATTTTAACTATTAATTTAGACCTAACACAACAAGTGTCTTGAATTTAAGTTTCTCAAAAATGGACCTTCCATGGGCATAAAAAGAATACTATTTTCAAATAATTAATATTCAACATAAGAGATTAGACTCCTCAGCGCTACTAGCATTTTCTAGTAACTTCAAGACAGAGTACACAGGCTGAAGGTTTTGTAACTTACCTTAAAAACAAACAAGTATAAAACACTAGAAGCAATCTCATGACAAGTAATGGATTTTGTTATTTTATAAAATTTGTCTTCTCATTGGTAACAGACACTTCAATGCAAGAAGAGAAAATAATAACATGAGATAAACAATCCCCATAACATACAGTAGTCTACCCACAATGAAATTTTCTTTGCAGTGTAAAAGTAATAATGTTCAGTGAAACAAATGCAAGGAACTCCAACTGACTGCCCTACAGCAAATCTCAAGTGGTGGGACTGACTTGAGGCTTGCTACTATGGCTGCCATAGCCTTGATTGAATGAGCTTTGCTTTGACCCTGAGGTGACAAACCTGCCAATATATACTAATGAAAGATGCAACAAACTTTTTGACATACTGTTCTTAGTTAGACTTACCTAAGATCTGGGACAAGCAAAAAAAAAAACCAAAAAAACAAAGGAAAAAAAACCCCTCACCATCACCATTCTAGAACAAAAGATCCTAAAAGCTGAATGGACTTTCTAAAGCCTCAGTTCATTGCAGGCAAAAAAAGAGAAAAAAAAAACAACAACAACAGAGAGACAGAAACAAATTCAATGGAATTTTAAAAATCCACAAAGACCTCACTTGGATTATAGTGTGGGAGAACAATTTATTAAGATGGAACTGGCATTATCTCTATGTGGTTTCTTGTATTTTCCACTGAAAGCAATTCAATTCAACCTTCATACACACTTGTGATACTCTGTATTTTGAGCTGACTGATCACAACTAAGAACTCAAGGTCTTTTGAGAGAATTAAATGAAAGACAACAGGGACTTGTCATGAATGCAGGACATACTGTTGATGTGATTTGACCCAGTGTTTTGTTACATGGTCTTTGCTGACACCTGTTGGTTTATTTTTTGTTTTCCATTTTTTTTTCCTTTTTAAAAGAAGCATCTCTAATTTTAGAAACCACTTGACAATAATTTGGCTTTAGACATTACTAAATTTGGCTTTAGACATTGCTAAATCCATCTTACGGAAATCCTCGGAGTTTTTTTAAAGACAGATACATATGCATATATATATGTATCAATACTAAGCAGATTATTCAATCAAGCACCTTACACTACAAGCAATTAAACTTCAGCAGAAAGCAAGACCCTTGTCCCAAGCTGAGACAAGAAACACAATGATCTAAAGTTTGCAAAAGAAAGCAGAAAACTAAAAAAAGCTCAGAAGTTTAACAGTGGAACAAACTGACATACCAAATTAACATATTGAAAGCACACCAGCTGTTTTGTAGTCACAGACAAAAAAGCCAGTGATGTCATGCATCATCTAATTCTGTCATCTTTCATTGCTCAGAAGAAATGACCAGATAAATATTCACAGATGGACTGAAGGATTAATTTTATGTAAATCCAGAGCAGAACTCAAAATAACGCTTTCTTTCCATAGCAAGATGTCTTCACCATTTTGCCTCTGTGCTCCAGAACATTAGTACGTAAAAATTCCAATATATAGGGACAGCCTGCTCCTGTGCATTCAATATTTATTTCCTGAAATATGTCCACCTTCCTGGACCACTTTGGTTTTAAGGGCTGCTTCCCAGGGAACTTTCTGAATCAGTCCCATGAATACGACAAAGTCTGTCCTCTGGAAATACAGTACAGAAATTTTGTTGACACCCCTTCTTACTTCACCCAGAATAGAAAACTTTTACCTTTTTGTGGTTGCCATTCCCAAGATGGGCATTCTGACCATCACGTCTCCCATCAGCTCCTCTCCGTTTGCAAAGAAGCAGGTCTAGCAGAGCCCGATTCTGGCTGACTTGCTCACCAGCTGTGACAAAAAGCTCTTCTCCATACACCCCAAGAACCTCTTAGACTGCCTCTTTTCCACTATGTTGAGCTCCCAGCAGGTATCTGGCAGGTTAAATCTCCTATAAGAACAAGAGCTAGCAATCTTGAAACATCCTCCAGCTGCTTATACAGTAATTCATCCATCTCTTCATCCTGGTTGGTTGGTCTGTGGGAGACCATCAGTCTTGTTGGCCCTTCCCTGATTCTTACCCATGACAAGTGATCTTGCTGACATTAATCTCGAGTTCCACAATGTCCAGAACCTCCCTAACATACAGAGACACCCCTCCACCTCTTCTCCCTCTGCTGTCTCTTGTGAAGAGCTTGTAGCCATCCACTGCAGTGCTCTAGTCCTGTGAACCATCCCAGCAGGTTTCTGCGATGGTGACTATATAATTGCTTTCCTGCTATACCATGGCTTCCAGCTCCTTGTTACCCACACTGCATGCACAGTGTACCAATACTTCAGCTGGGCTGCAGATTTCACCCCTGACTCTGGCTTACCACCCTTGGGCTCATCTCTGAAGTGCCTTGTTTCATCCTCTTCCCCCTTCAAACCTAATTTAAAACCCTCTCAATCAGCCCTGCCGACTCATAGGCTAGAATCCTTTTGCCCTTGTTAGACAGATGGAGTCCATCTGTCTCAAGCAGGCCTCCTACTGTAAAAAATTGTCCATCGTAGAAAAGCCTGAATTCTTCTAATGGCACCAGCCATTAAGCCATTCATTGATAATATGGGTTTTCCTATTCCTTTACCATTCATCCCTGCTCCTGTAGGAACTGAGCAGAACCACACCATGCTCCTGTCCCAATCAATCCAGAGCCCTGATAACCTTTTAAATGACCCTGGTACCCTTCTTGTAACCTCATCACTGCAAACCTGAACAAGCAGCAGTGGGTAATAATCAGAGGTCTGAATTAGTTCAGGGAGTCTCCTGGTGATATCCCATACCTGGGCCCCAAGAAGGCAGCAGACTTCCCTGTAGGATTGGTCTGGTTGACATACAGAGCCCTCAGTTCCCCTTCAGAAGGGAGTGACCTACTACAACTACCCTTCTTTTATTCTTAATTTCCTGAGGTTGTGATTTGTCTGACAGATGAAGTGCACCTGGGAGACTCTCCAGACAGACTTTTTTTGTTTACCATCATCTGCCTGAGCCTCTGGACCCAGCGCCTCCTGCCTATTCTGTAAGGGCTCCTGGGAAGATGATGGGGGTCAGGAGGGAATTTTGGTACCTCTCTGAGTAGGTAATAATTTCCATTTCCCCCCCATCTGCTAGGTCTCCTCCATCTGCCTGATCGTAAGAGGGACAGGGCTCCTCTGACTCCTGCCAAGATTCTCTCAGGGTTGCAAGGCTATAACTACACCTGTCAATGTCTCTTTAGCTCTTCCTAATACTCCTTAGCCATTCCACTTCTTGCTTAAGCCCTGCCACCAGACAGAGCAGATCACTACCCTGCTCAAACCACTCACAGGTGCCTTCTGCACTGTCCTCAGGTACTGCCCCAGACTCACACACTCCCTGCAGCCAGGGGTCTGGACAGCTGTGTCTTTCTTGGGGGGTTCTGTTTGGCTTAGCAGACTTTTGCTGGCAGCAACAGCAATGGCTTTTGACCATTTCTAAACCATTGCTTGGTGGGGAAAAAAAAAGGCATACCACAACCACCCAAGAGACACAACTCAGCACTTAGAGTGGTGCACACTTCGTCCTATTCCCACTCCTGGGAACCACCCACAAACTGCTGTGCCATGCCCCCACTGATATGCCATGCCCATATGTCTGCTCCCCTTCCAAATTGCCTCCAAATGGCCTGGAGATCACCCCTTGCTCAACTGAATGTTTCTTTTAATAGTCAGCCAAACAATCTTGTTTTAGCGGTAGAGAAGTGAGTATTATGGTTTCTTCTGCTATTTCTGCTGCTGGCAAATGTGCCTTATTTTCCCAACATAGTATTCTTAAAATTATAACTTGCAATGCAGAATCAAGACAATCTACACTCCTGAATATTGCAAATCATCCCAAAAATACATTCCTATGACCTAAGTTATGATCTCTTCTGTTACTGCATGTAGCCTATCCAACAAAAAATTACAGTAAATTCATTATTACAAGCCGCACCTGATTGTAAGCCGCAGGTCTGGGTGTCGGCAATGTTTAGGTCTTCGTCAATATATAAGCCGCACCCGATTATAAGCCGCACTTTCGTTTGCATTGAATGTTCACAAACTTGCCAATTAGTAACAGAATCGTAGGATCACAGGGTTTACTGGCAGGTGCTGACCTCGGAAACATTATTTCCAAGCCAAAAAAGATACAGACAATAGCTGCAGCAGCGTACCCTACAAGTTTTATTTACGAGTAGAAAAACATAAGAACAATAGTGTGGTCATTCTGAAAGTGTTTCCAACGGATCTGCATTGGTTTTAAACAGCCGTGCAGCCAGGCAGCTGCTTGAGTGGGTGGGGAGCCTCTCGGGCGGGTGGGGAGCCGCTTGGCTGGGCAGAGACCCACTCAGCTGCTCAGGTAGGCGGAGAGCCGCTCAGCCGCTCGAGCAGGCGAGTGGGCAGTTGCTTGGGCAGGCAGAGACCCGCTCAGCCTCTCGGGCAGGCAGAGAGCCGCTCGGGCAGGCGGGCGGGCAGCTGCTCGGGCAGGCAGAGACCTGCTCAGCTGCTTGGGTGGGCAGAGACGCGCTCAGCCACTCGGGTATGCAGCATGTACTTTATACTATATCAAAGCATTGCTAGCCACAGAAAATCTGGAATGTTCACTGATAAACTGCAAAGAAACTGAAACTAGGAGCATAAGGATTTCTACTAATCATCTGCACATTTTATATGAAATTTGATCCTGTAGCCCTTATTCAAAAGATCAGACCTATTGAGTTTATTCACATAAGCTTTGGCTGCAAGATTGGACCTTAAGTACTATCAGGTGCACGTGCAGCCTATCATCAGATTTTGGGTTATTCATGCAAGAAGCTACCCTTTCAAATGCAGACTACTTAATGCTTCCTTCTTCATTAACTTACATGTCCTCTTCTGCTGCTCTATGCTTTCATTTGTGCTATGTAAATACCCTCTCAGTCATCAAAACAAATAATGATCTTTGCAACCAAGGAGGAAATTAGTAGCAGGTGAACGTTTATTTTTTAAATCATGTTGAGACCAAGCTGTTCTTTAACTTAAAGGAGATATGGGGGGGAAAAAAAATCCAATTTTACTACTTAACCATCTTAATTATGGGTTGTCAAGGTCATAATTCTACATACTTACCCCACTCACACTACTCAAATATTAAACTTGCTGGAAATCTACTTTATGATGAGCTGGACCTAGCATTGTGGACTTTAAAGCAGTTTATTGAGTGGAATCAGACTTCTCTGATGACATAAAATTAACTGTATTTTATCATATATGAAGCCAGGAGCTTCTGATATAAGTGTTCTGTTTCTTTGCTTTACATGTCTATTCTACACAAATACAAAATATTATAATATGGTGACTGCAAAAAAACCATCTCAATTATTTTGCTACCTGTTTACAGACTTCTGCAGGTCAGATAGGCTGCAATTACAAGACATGGCATTAACTTGAATAAGATCACAGTAGAGACTTTTATGTCATGGTCCACATTATAATCTACATATTTACAAATCCCCTTTGACTTTTTCAAGACATTGGTAGAGAAGCAAACTGTCAATACAGGTAAAAGTTTCTCCATCAATGATAGCACTATCAAAAATATTAATGCCAGTGTTCAATGGCCTCCAAGTAATCAACAAATTACAACTGCCTTTAGGCTGCAAGGTATGTGCAAAGTAACAGAGAGTATCTGCCTTCTGATGCTAGGGATACTCTGCATAGTACATAACTATGGAAGGAGAACGACAACGTACACTTTTTGATACAAAATATTATTATCAACACAACATATGTGACTGGCAAAATCAAAGGTACAGTCCCAGCCACAGTTATCAGCAGTATCTTCTTTGTAATTCCAGTTAATTTAAATGTAATAAGGCAGGGGCTGAAGCTGACTGCTGGCAATTTCAGTAGTCATAATATTAACTGCAAGTGCAATACAAATAATAAGCACACATATATACTTAAAATGCAAGGAGACATATCACGGAAGTCTAACTTGGAATTTAATCTTGAATCCAAATCTCTGTAACTCAAAGCTAGGAAAAAAAATTTAAAATGAGACCTTGAACTGGAATGGTGTGCCTGCAACAACTAAACTGTCATCACAAAATTTTTCTCGATCATACTTCAAACTTGCCACATGGATTAATCATCAGTTTGAAGCAGCTGCAACACTATGTTCTATGCACTTCTGTTGCCATTTTAATTTTTAAATAGCAAATGGAGAGGCTCTCTACAAAATTCAATGCCATAATACCAATGACTGAACCAGAATCACAAAACTATGAACAGTTCACTAAATTGTCTATTAACAACACATATCAAAAGGATGCAGAAAAATTGTGCCTGAAATAACTGATCAGTGAATGAAGAATAAAGAATGTAAGGAGAGGAGACGTAGGCAAATAATTTTATTTTCTGAAGAATTGATTTCCACACAACTAGAAAAATGGCAGAACATCACAGACAGCACATTCACGTCTTCTATCAGAAAAAAAAAAACAAAAAAAAAAAAAACAAAAAAACAACAGGGATAACCAAATTGAAATTTATTAATGCTCCAGGACAGAGAGAATGATGGTCTTAAAATCAGTAAAACACATCAAAAACAGGCCACAACATATATGTGTGTGTATATATATATATATATATATATATATATGCACAGTAAAAAAAGTTGTCTTGTGCAGGATATATATATATCCTTTAAAAATTAGAAAACCAGCATGCAATGACTGAGCTAGCAATAGAAACACTGAATACATAAAACAATGACACAAATATAGCTACTATATCATCTCACTGGATGACATAATTGAACCCTAAATGCACATTAAAGAAGTCCCACAACCAAAGGATGATGTTTCAAAGCAAAGACCTAAGGCAAGATTTTACTGCATCTCTTGATGAATCATTTGAGCAACTGTTTCTTAAGCCACCACAGTTTGCTAAACACATCTTCACCTCAGACTACAAAACAGCTAATCAGAGGGTGATACACCACTCCAGTACTACTCAACATTTGCATCAGTGACCCACTAAGTTATCACAAAAAACGGCATTTTAGTTTTATGAAAAAATGACAAGGATCAGCATCTCCTGTGGTCCCAAATAACTACATCAAAACCAGACAATGGAATATCTATAAACTTGTGGCTTGTTGAACTATACGGTACTGAGCACCTAGTAAAAATAGACTGAAACACAGATGAGTTTAATTCTCTAAAAATATGAAACAGACAACTTATAACAATTCTCTGTCAGATACCTGACCTTAAGCCTTCCTTGCCTTTTACCTATCAATACAAATGAAATGCACTTTCAAAGATCTGTCAAACTTGAACATGGAGGCAAAATGCACAACACAGATCACAGATGTAAGATCCCTCTCCTGTAACAAATACATCAAAAAATCAAAAGAAGTTCATATTACTGTGGGCTGAATCTATTTTCACACACTTTTCAGAATGTGAAACTTGCTGTGTATTTCCAAATATGGACAGGAAAGTGTGATTGCACAGTGTCCTGTCTTGTCCAACCCACTCATTTGGAAAATGGGAGTATTTGAACAATATAGACACACATAAACGTCCATACACACAGGTCAGGCAACAGCATTTCCACTCAGAAGAAATGTGTATCAAGTAACTTGGACAATGCAGACACAGCAACATTCTGTGTCTACATATAAACCTATCATTTTTTTGGAAAAGTATACAAAGTGAAAAGAGGTGAGGAGCACCGCAGTAGCCCCACCCACTATCTACTCCCTGCCACAGTTCTTGCCGCAATCAGGAGCAGAAAGGTAAAAGGCAAGCTTCATCAATCCCTGGTGGGACAAACAGCTGGGCAGCTCCAGCATATTCAGAAGAAGCCCAGGCTGCCACACCAAACGAACAGTGGCTGGGGCAAGCAAACACAGAGCATCCCCAGAGGGCTGAAGAACTTCTCCTATGAACACAGGCTGAGGTAGATTGGGTTGTTCTACCTGGAGAAGAGAAGGCTCCAGGGAGACATTACAGCACCTTCCAGTAAAGGCCTACAAGAGAGCTGGAGATGGACTATTGGCAAGAATGTGGAGTGATAGGACAAAGGGCAAAAGCTTCAAACTTAACAAAAGCAAGGTTTAGATTAGATGTTAGGAAGAAATTCTAGACTGTGAGAGTGCTGAGGCACCTGGAAGGCTTTGCCCAGAGAAGCTGGGGATGGCCATCCCTGTCAGCCTCCAAGGTCAATGCTTCAAGTAACCGCATGTAGTAGAGGGTGGAACTATGGCAGGGGGTCGGAACCAGATGACATCTAAGGTCCCTACCAACCCAAACCCATTTCAGGATTGTATAGATAAGGCACTTGTCTTCCTAAGGCACCATTAAGCACAAACAAGCCTGGCTTTCCTGCAGATGGCTTGTCTGGGGTTACAATTCAGGATGTGATAAAAGGTATCTATTCTATCACCATCTGTTGAGGGTGGGGGTAGTGATCCTTATCTCCACGGCAGATATTCTGCTAATGGGCCATCCACTGAAACCAGGTGGGGCATTGTTCTTTATCTTTTCACAACTCAACCTTCCTCCAGAGAGTTATTTTCTGCTAATTGAGTCCCACTGTGAGACTGATAAAGTTACAGTAATTTCACGAGTACAAGCGGCACCATTTTGACTAAAATTTTTACCTTCAGGGGCAAACCTTTTATTGTTCACCGAAATAGACTGCAGTATAACGCCAACAAGTAAAGCACAGTAATTTCACGATTATAAACTGCAACATTTGGACTAAAATTTTGGCCCGAACCCGAAGTGCGGCTTATATCAGGAGTGGCTCATATATGGACAAAGAACGAAAAGTTGCTGTTTCAGTTTTGAGGACAAGTGTCTGCTAAGAAAGGCAGGAGCTTCTCTTTGAAACGGAGAATGTAAACCCCCTCCCTCCAAATTATTATAATTTTGAAATTAAGGGACTTTCAAGCAAAAATATGGGAATTAGGAATAACAGTTCTTTACTAGGGAAATTAAAATAGAAATACAATACTACAAAGGAACAAACTCCAAACCCTGACAAAGTCAGAGTACAACATGACACCCCGTCAGGCAGGGTGTTGGTAGCAGTCCCATTAAATGGTGGTTGCAGTCCTTTTGCAGTGACAGATGTGGCTCAGCTGGAGCAGTGCTCCTGTAGAAGGTGCAGTTTCCCTCTAAAGGTCCAGTGGTGATGTGGAGAAATCTGGTTTTCCTCTGAAATCCAGTGGAGAAAGGGGCTACCTTAGTGTCCCAAATCCTCTGTTTTTATCTTGGTAAGAAATGTTGAGCTCTTCCCCATGGCTGGAGCAACGCTTGTATGCACAGCTTTTACTTTACCCATTAAACTGTAACTCAGCCTGTAAATTTTTCACTCTTACCCTTCTGATTCCCCTGTCCCACAGTGAGGAGTGAACAGGTAGCTATGGGGGGCTGAACTGCCTAGGAAGTACCAGGAGTATCCAAATATGTAATACACCAACAGATATTTAATCAATTAATCTTTAGATTTCTATTTTATTTAGTGGTTCCTGGTATTTCTTCATAGCATGAGAAAAATCAACCAGTGTGTTTATCTTTTGCCAAAAAATAAAATGTTACAGCTTTGCAGTCCATGAGATGACTAATGTTAAAGAAAATCCTGCACTGTATAATATTCTGACTTACATAGGTAGATGATATTCTACCATGAAGATATATTAAAGCCAAACAATAATCTAAATAGTACCATTAGGTATAGAGCAAACAACAGAAATTACTGTTAGAGCATCAATATGCAGTAAATCCTGAAATACCTTCTATCAAATGACTGAATCCTTACTAAAACTTTATTAGCATATGTACAAGTATCACTTCTACAGGGAAACAAAACCCATAGCACATGAACACACACACGTACATACACATACATCCACATCTATATATATATACACATATATATACACACAGATACACATACATGCATGCAGACACACAAATGATATACCTCTCCAAGAGCTTCATAGCGCTTTTGATTCCATCTATGCAAATCTTCACGATAATTAAAAACAAATGGCTCCCCAGTCTTAATATGTCTTAATTGTCCTTCTGTAAAAGAAACAAAATCATTACAGTAAGCATACTTCTTCATAAAAAGTAAGACAGTGAATCGTTGAAAATTTTAAAATAAATCTACATCTAAAATTCAAGCTATCACCAATCCCTTCTCATTTTTGGGTACAGTAATTTCACGACTATAAGGCGCACCCTTTTGACTAAAACTTTCCCCCAAACACGGAAGTGCGCCTTATAGTCCGGTGCGCCTT
>PYHW01009191.1:1031793-1044186 GCA_013186435.1 Turdus rufiventris | reverse complement strand
GGAACATGCCTGCCGGGACTCCTCCCCGCCTCCATGGGGCCGGGGCAAGCCGGCCGGGACTCTTCCCCCCCCCGCCGGGGTTGGGGCATGCCTGCTGCCACTCCGTGCCGCCTCCATGGGGCCGGGACAAGACCACCGGGACTCCTTCCCCGCCCCCCGCACCCCGCCGGGGTCGGGGCATGACTGCCGGGACTCCTTCCGGCCCCAGGGAGGCAGGGCGGAGTCCCAGCAGGCTTGCCCCAGCACCGGGGACGGGGGAAGGAGCCCCGGCAAGCTTGCTCCATACCCATGGAGGTAGGGAGGAGCCCTGGCAGGCTTGCTCCGTACCCATGGAGGCAGGGAGGAGCCCTGGTAGGCTTGCTCCGTACCCATGGAGGCGGGGAGGAGCCCTGGCAGGCTTGCTCCGGCCCCGTGGAGGGGACACGGAGGGGCGGCAGGCACAGCCCTGCCTCGGAGAGGCGGCACGGAGCAGCAGCGGGCACGCCCCAGCCCCGCCGGGTACAGGCGGGCCCGGGGACCCGCGGCGCCCCTCCTGCCGGGTACAGGCGGGCCCGGGGACCCGCGGCGCCCCTCCTGCCGGGTACAGGCGGGCCCGGGGACCCGCGGCGCCCCTCCTGCCGGGTACAGGCGGGCCCGGGGACCCGCGGCGCCCCTCCTGCCGGGTACAGGCGGGCCCAGAGGCCCATGGCTGCTGGGTACAGGCAGGTCCAGGGGCCCGCGGCACCGCGCCTCCCGGTTCCAGGCGGGCCCGGGGCCCACGGCCAATGGGAGGAGGTAGGCCCGGGGGCCCGCGGCGCCACCCCTGTCAGGTCCATGCGGGCTCAGGGGCCCATGGCTGCCGGATGGAGGCAGGCCCGGGGGCCCGCGGCACGCCCCCCTCCCGGGTCCATGCGGGCTCAGGGGCCCATGGCTGCCGGATGGAGGCAGGTCCGGGGGCCCGCGGCGCCACCCCTGTCGGGTCCTGGTAGGCCCGGGGGCCAATGGCTGCCAGGTGGGGGCGGGGCCTCGGCCAGCAACCTCGCTGGGGGCGGAGCCTCACTGCAAAAAAAAAGTGCGCCCTATAGACGGGTGCGCCTTATCTGATCTACAATGTTGCAATTTTTGTTGACTCCCGGGGGTGCGCCTTATAGTCAGGTGCGCCTTATGGTCGTGAAATTACTGTATAGGTTTTTTAACATAAAACAATTCTAGCATTAAAAAAATTGCATTTTTTGGTATATACTGCTAGATTAAGCTAAATTATGACAGTGAAACTGCATGCAGATATCAAATGACAAACTGCTTCACAAGACATATTTATGTCTCAACTGCTATGAATTAACAGTGAAATGAAAGCATTAGCAGTTAATACTTGATCTGTAGGTGATTGAATTGTAGCTACAAATCCTCTACTTCAAAACTAACTGCATTGTAAAGAAATTCAAATACAAAAGGGACTGGAAGCTGGAAGAAAGGAAAAGATTTGTCTTCAAGCCTAACAACTTTCTAAACCAATCTGAAAAGAATCAGGTGCACAGTTAGGGAACTCCAAGGCATAGTGAAATCAGTTAAGACCTCCTAGATTCAGGGTACACTGAGATCACAACAGTAGAACACAGCAAAATGCTTGTTCAGAGCAAAATCACATGTTACTCTTACATTCCATTGTAACTTCCTGTAGTTGGCCTTGTTTGTAGCTGATGTTACCAGCATACCCAACCACTGGTGAAGACATGGACTGCATTAAAGCAACGATAATAATGAAATAGCAACCAGTAAGGAAGCCAACTACAAAACCAAGATTTTTACCAACGTTTCAGCCTATCAGACAAAATACAATTTATGCTCTCAGAGCATTACAAAGCAACAGTGAAACATTAAAAACAGGGATATGTGCAAGTAAACTTTGAATGCTGAAATGTCTGCCTGATAAAACTAAGGTTTCTCCATCATGTTTCGTCTTGAATAGAAGAAAATTGGTTCATGTATTTACAGAAATTACTTGATTCCTGATGCTGTAAATAAAATATTTAAGATCTGATGTCTATAACAGTTATGCTTCTCTGCTGATTTACCTTTTTTCTAGACCTTTTTTCCATATCTTACCTCATGTACTAGATACCAAGGAAGTATTTCTCCACAGTTTCCTATACCTGTGTAGGGTTCAAACATCCTCCATCTCACATTTTTCATCATTACTTTCAGCTGCTCCTTCTCAGATTCATACTCTTCAAAATATGCTACTCAACTGGCTCTCACCACAAGTAACAAATATCTGCTATATTTTTCCTTCAACTTTTTGGACCCCCTGCTTTATTCGGATTTAAATAATCTGACAAAAAAACTTCTGTAGTTTTCCACTACAAAAAGAAGCATGATTAGGACATAAAAATACATGACTGGACATTTGAATTATGTGTACAAAAGCAAATTGCTGACCTTTTTGCTTTGCTGACCCTTAGCACATATAATAGGTTTTCCTCCATACAATGCAAATCATTCAGGCTGTGAGGTTAGTAATGGAATATTCAGTAACATAATTCATTCCCCAAAATTCAAATTTCAGCCCTTTTTATCAGCCATATATGAACCATTAACTCTGAAGTCAACAAGGAAGATACAGTAGACACAGTGCAGATCTAAAATAAGGAGCTGAAAAGTGACAGAGCTGAACTTCTTCCATCAAAGAAAGAGCATCACTTTCATGACACTTTTAGTCTCTAAGTACCTTCCTGTGAAAGCCATCAGGGTATTAAAAAGCTAAGTGTTGCATAAATGACTATCATTTAAAGGAAAGCTCTTTTTTTTCTTTAAAAGTGGAAGATGTAAAACAGGCAGATTTAGAAACTAAAGTTCCTCTGTTCATGGAGCAAAGAAGAAGGTACTGCAAAGAAGTAAAACTGTAAACATTCCCACTAGTTCTACAGGTTTTAAACAATCCTGAAAGAGTCACTTCCTGCAGTCTGGTATTACTTTATCTCAAAGGCTCATTTCTCACCTGGATTTTAAAATGTATGCACTGGAAATTATAAATACTTAGTTGTTTAACAGACTGAGCTAGCTCTAAGTACTTCTGTCATCACACACCTGGCTGCAAAGCAAAATTATGTTCCACACCAAAAGAGACAGTCTATCACATTCCCCATTCTTCCATCAACATACATAGGCGTTTTCCTATTGGTATTAATGGAATGGTTGGGACAATATTATCTGGAAAACAACTTCTTCTGTAGCCACAAAAATTAATCAGGAAATAAAACATTCTTTAAATGAGTGACCAATCTTTAATTCTGATTTTTAAATGCTACAGAATTACTTTCAGAATTTTTGTATCAACACTTCTGTAACAAAAACAGGAAGTCATGAAGTAGGCTCAGTAGAACTCCACAACATTATATGAAATGAGGGGTTTTGTGATAATTGTATGAAATAAACAGATTTACAAGTCTACGAGGACTAAAGTTTAAAATTCTATTCCTAACAGGAAAGTATTAAACTTTAATAGGGACTTATAAGGTGTAATTCAACTTCTGATAACCTCTCAACATTATTCTAAGTATAGTCTTCACAAAGCATATACGACTTACTTTCATTAAAAATGTACTCAAATCCTTCCAAAGTATCAGGAAATTCAAGTGGTGGCTCATCTTTTTTCATTAGTTCATCCAAGTCTATTCTAGACAATAAATCTAAAAAAGGAAAAGAAAAAAATACATAATGCATGGTCTGTCTTCAATTTCCCTTGTAACACTGACAAAATGCGTTTGTGAGATTTGTAGATCTTACAAGCAGAAGACTATCTGAATATTGCTAAACATAGGACACTGTTATGGGAAATCCTGTTCAAGGTTTAGAAGCTGGACTTCACTGTCCGTATACTCATTTATTTATTTATTTACCCACCTATTTATCTCTGTGCTAATCAAAAAATGTCCAGAGACGGAAGTCACCAAAGACACAGCAATTTGTTTCAACGATTCACTACATCAGTATTAGAAAGCAAGTCTTTGGGGAATGCATCACAGTTTTAAAATAAAGTTCTCTTACTTCGGTTTCAAATCATCGATAGAGTCTTGACTGCATTCTGGAGGAGTTCAAATCATCTGATGCACATCACCTCACTGATGTGTGACCTCACTAATCCTCAGCCCCTCCTCTGACACCCAGACTGTTAGACCTGAATCCTTCCCTCAACCACCTCCTTTAATAGCTCTCAAGGTAGAGACAACTCCCATCCATTTCATAGCAAGCCATGGTATAAACATCCTCTTCAGATCAGGACTGTATGGCTTGGTGCAACCCACAGTCACTAATGCAAGTACACTAAAATTAGCATAATCTACATTCTTTACCCTAGATTTAAGGAATTACATTTAACCAGAGCCAAACTTACAGGGACATCTTTACATCTACCAATTACTGCAAACACAATTTTTATGTGTACAATGATCTCTTCTCATTGCATATCACCCACACAACACAGTGTTACACTTGGAACATTTTCTGATTATAAATTAACATCAAGAAACAATTCAGCAGAATTTTATCAAAATATATTTTCCTACTTCGTCATTAGATGAAACTGAAAACCACACAAACAATCTGTTCAGGAGTGCTAAACCAAGTTTGAACTATTATTATTTTATAAATCAAGATACTGTATATTACCAAGGAAATATATTAAGTGTTCTAAGTATTCATTATTTCATTATTATCCAATCATTCATTATTATCCAATGTTATAGCTCAAAGAAAAGAAAACAGTTTGAAATTTTTTGAAATTGAATTTTTAATTTAAGTTCCATTTGGCATTATTTATGCTTCCATCTCTGTATTACTTAAAACAAATATTTTTATAATTTGTACCACTCTTTTTGCTTGGTCTTGTTGCCAGTAGGCTACCCACATACCCACCTAAGCTTAGGAGTGACACATTCAACACTTTGACATTTCTACTGTTTTAAATGTACTGGAAATTATCTTCAGCATTATTGAAAGTTCCTTGACCTGCTCTTCTACAGCTCTTCAACTTCACTTTACATTTATTTCAGCATCCACGTCTGTTGCCAACTCTTCCTTCTGAGTGATTCCACTGGGCAAAAAAGCTGGAGGATCAAATGCCATCTGGTGTCGTTGCTGAGATTCAACATTTTTCCAAGAAGTATTACAGTTTCTGAGTATCTCTATGGTATATAAATGTCTATATAACACCACATACTGAGTGGATGATTCTAAATCTGGCTTTCCCAGCCACAGCTCACTTTTACATCACATCTGTTTAATAGCAACTCCCATGAAATGCAATTCATGCAAGAAATCATGTGTTTGTTCTTGTGCACTGTCCTTTGAAAATTCTGTGGAAGCTCCTCTGGTTCTCAACCAAAGGATACGGAAAAAAAAAAGAAGTCAAAGAAGTCTCCCACAATAGGATGTAAAAAGCATGTCCTTTCTTCCTCTGTACTTTGAAAAAAATCAAGGTAGCAAACAGTCTTTAGCACATCTTTCTCTCCTTGATGAAGACTCCAGTCACACCACATCCCTAAATTAAATTTCACTTCTGTACCTTCTTAGTGTGATCTATACAATAAAATATCAATCTCCTGAGTACCAAGGACCATAGTATATGAAGTATATTATGCTTATTTGCATATGTATTGTCATGATTTACAGCTTTCATCAGTCACTAAGGAGGACTGCACCTGTTCTGAGCTGCAACTACTGACATGGCCACTTTACTCTTGTGCAACTTTTCAAATTAAAATTATCTAAAATGTCTTACAACTTAGTGATTCTTTCAAAATCTGATCTACCATTCTCACCTAAGGTCTTGGAGTTTCCAACTCAATTCGAGATAGACAATAGAGCTGAAAACTGAGTGATCTCCAGGAGACCTTCTATAACTAAATGGAAAATCACTCATCACATCAGTGACACTGATCCTTAATGAGAATCAAATTAATGCCATGGGAGTTTTACTTCAAAACCTGAACTATAACTTCCTCAAAAGATACTAACTGGACAGAATTGGCAGAAAGTTTGATGAAAGCACTACATAGGCTATAACTAAATACTTCACAAAGATTCAATTCCAACTGAAGGAACATCATCTATCATCACGTAAACTGAAGCACCACTTTCTAACAATACTTTGATAGAAATCCAGGATATACACTGGAGTGGCAAGATACGTTGTTTTTTTCTCCTTTGAAAGACAATTAAGAATACAACTATGTGATAAAACACAATCAAATCAACATTTTGTTGACTTGTGGGTCTAACCAACTTCCTGCACTTCCAAAGCTGAAAGCTACTACCTAAAACAAGCCATTTATGTACAGTAATTTCACAAATATAAGTCGCACCATTTTAACTAAAATTTTGCTCCCACGCCGGAAAAGCAGCTTACACTCAGGAGTGGCTAATATGTGAATAATTTTCTGACATTTACAATCCCTGAAGTGGAAACCGAGGTGCTGAGTTGAGCAACCTGCCAGTAAAAGCCGGCATTTCGCGATTGTTACAAATTGTTACTCTGTTGTGACACGGGTGGAGCTGGCTCCCTGCAGGCAGCACGAGGGGTGGGGGAGGTTCCTCCTTCCCTTCTCTGCCACAGCCCAAGGGAGAGACGAGGGGGCTCCGTGCTGCCATCCCCTCGGCCCATGGGATAAGCTGGGGAATCCTGCCCCCACCTGCCGCAGCAGGAGCAGGTAGGCTCCGCCCCTGCCCGCTGCCACAGGAGCAGGGGGGCTCTGTCCCTGCCCACCGCCACCGCGGGAGCGGGGGGGCTCCGTCCCTGCCTGCCGCCACAGGAGTGGGGGGGGGGGCCCCGTGCCCCCCTGCCACCACGGGGCAGCGCTGGGCCGGGGCAAGCGTGTCCAGTGCCAGCGGCGGCTGGGCCCAACTGGTCACGCTGAGCGGCCCCACCGAGCTGGGCCACCTGGCCCCATCGGCAGCCCCGAGCGGGTTGAGCCTGCACAGCCTTAGCTGAGCCAGTAAACCCCCCGCCATGCCGCGATTCTGTTACTATTTGGCAACTTTGTTGCATGCGGGTCCTCGCTGTGAACGACAGAGCGGCTTATACTCAGGCGTGGTTTATTTATGGACAAAGAACAAAATGTTTGCCAACACCCAGAGATGCGGCTTATAGTCCGTGCGGCTTGTATTCATGAAATTACTGTAATTTAATTTTTCCCCCTAAGTCATTTAGATATGTTTATTTTCTAAAGCGTACAAAGGGAACTTCATAAAACCAATATGGAAATCAACGTCCTCAAAGCCTCCTCCCTTCTAGCATTCTAGTCCAAGAGATTTTTAAAAGCTGTAATATGGTTATATAACCATAAAACAAAAGCATGACACAAATTAAATCAAAACTTCTGAAAACTAAGAACACAAAAGCACCAGTCAACTTTCTAAAAAATGAGAATTATGAAAACTGTAAGAAGCAAGGAATAGTTTATTCTGTTACTCCTTACCACATACCATCTTATGTTTTATACCATCTTATGAAAATACTGATAAATGGACATGCCAGTAGACAATAAGCTTAGCACACAGGTGGACTAAGAGTCTCTTCTAGTATTGTAATTCTCAAGCTCTAACTCATAACTATATCATATTATTTTCCTTCCCGCAACAATCATTTCCAAAATGTTAAATGTGTAAAAGAAGGCAAAAAAGACTCATACCCTTTAATGCAGTGGTCTTCTCTTTTTCATCTGGACCTCCTTGTTGGAGTTGAGCCATCATTTATCCAAACTACCAACAGACTTTGAAATACTGAGGTAAATGTAGATTAATATTCAAACAACAATCTGAAAGAGAACAAGAGTTGGAAATTGATAAATTTACTGACTTCTCCTTCAACAGCTCCTGTCTGATACTGCTAACATCACAAAAAAAAAAAATCTGAGTATTTTAAGCCCCAAGTCTGACAAAGTTTAGTTACAGATTCAAGTTCTCAAGAATAAACAATACCTCTCCTTAATCCTAAAATCAAAACTAATTTTGTGATTCTAATGCAGCATCAGTAAACAATAAGCCTTTTACAGAAGTGCAACACTTGCATATCAATAATAGAAGATACAAAAAAAAAAATACAATCAACAGAACTTCCACAATCGTTATGGATTTTCTTCATCAATTAACTCTAGTTTTTTATCATTACTACTCTATATAGTTTTGTTTTAGCAAAGATACATGAAGCACCCAATTTTAAGTCACTGTGATTTCCACAATACATTATCAGTATTGAAATGTATTTGTATTGTAAATGTGCTGAAATATAAGCTACATTTGTCCAGCTACAGAACAAATCTCAGTGTATTCAAGGAGAGACTTTACATATAGAATCTATTTCCAAATTTCTCCTACTGCACAGAAGGTAACCCAGACATTCAAATCCACATACTTTCATCTTGAGTCTGACACCAAGGAGTGAACTACCAAATCACAATTGCTTCCTCCTTCTCAATAAAAAGACTTTAGTGCACTGAATTCTTATTCCCTTAATAGTTTTTCTGGTTCTTTGTTTTATCTGTCAGTCATAACCAACTTGCATTATTCTTCTCCTTCATGTACTTTATCATTGATGGGCTCGCATGAACTCTGTCTCTATTGTAATTTGTCAAAACAGTAACAGGATTCGCCAACTGTACTACTGGCTCCCTAACACTTACACCTGCAAGAAAGAACCCCAGAATGGTTTAAGTAACAGGAGTTCATTGTATAGACAGCAGAAAAATAATAAATTTAGCATAATAAAGACTACTTTTCTATTCTACATATAGAAAACCTAGTAAGAATTTTCTTGTATATTAAAGAAGTAATACAGCAATTTAAGGGGGTATTAGTTATTAACTAAGGAACGTGTTTGAGGGATTGTTGTCATTTGATTTTTTAAACTTGGGGGTCCAGAAAGTTCAGTACAGTAATTTCATGACCATAAGGCGCACCTGACTATAAGGCGCACCTGCCGGGAGTCAACAAAACTCGCAACATTGTAGATCAGATAAGGCGCACCCGTCTATAGGGCGCACTTTTTTTTTTGCAGCGAGGCTCCGCCCCCAGCTCCTCCTGCAAGGTTGTTGGCCGAGGCCCCGCCCCCACCCGGCAGCCATTGGCCCCCGGGCCCGCCAGGACCCGACAGGGGTGGCGCCGCGAGCCTCTGGGCCTGCCTCCAACCAGCAGCTGTGGGCCCCCGAGCCCGTATGGCCTGGGAGTGGGGGCTGCTGAGGGCCTCCAGGCCTCCCTCCACTGGTAGCCATGGGCCCCCGAGCCCCGGCATGGACCCGGGAGAGGGGGGTGCCGCAGGTGCCCAGGCCAGCCCAGACCCGGGAGGAGCGGTGCTGTGGGTCCCCGGGCCTGCCTACATCCGGCAGTCATGGATCCCCGGGCCCGCATGGACCCGGGAGGAGGGGGTGCCGCGGGCCCCCGGGCATGCCTCCACCCAGCAGCCATAGGCTCCCGGGTCCGCCCAGACCCGAAGGGGGTGTGCCACAGGTACCCGGCCCCGCCTCCACTTGGCAGCCATTGGCCCTCCTGGATCTGACAGGGGCGGTGCCGCGGGCCTCCGGGCCTGCCTCCACCCGGTAGCCATTGGCCCCCGGGCCCACCCAGGCCCACATGGACCCAGGAGAGGGGGTGCTGCGGGCCCCCGAGCCCGCATGGACCCGGGAGAGGGGGGTGCCGCGGGCCCCCGAGCCTGCATGGACCTGGGAGGCGGGGGGGCCGCGGGTGCCCAGGCCTGCCCAGACCCGGGAGGGGCGGTGCCGCGGGCCCCCGGGCCTGCCTACATCCGGCAGCTATGGGCCCCCGGGCCCGCCCTGGCCCACATGGACCCAGGAGGGGGGTGCCGCGGGCCCCCGGGCTCACTTCCATCCGGCAGCCATGGGTCCCCGGGCCCGCATGGACCCAGGAGGGGGGGCCACGGGCCCCCGGGCTCACTTCCATCTGGCAGCCATTGGGCCCTGGGCCTCCCCACACCCGATAGGGGCGGTGCCGTGGGCACCCGGCCCCGCCTCCACTCGGCAGCTATTGGCCCTCCCGGACCTGACAGGGGCAGTGCCGCGGGTACCCGGGCCCGCCTCCACCTGGCTGCCACGGCACTGCCAGCCCCCCCCACGGCTCACGGCTCGCACTTCCGGGTGGCAAATGTTGCAACTTTGTACTTCATATAAGGCGCACCGGACTATAAGGCACACTTCCGGGTTTGGGGAAACATTTTAGTCAAGGTTTAGTCAAGGGTGCGCCTTATAGTCATGAAATTACTGTAATTCCATTTTACAAGTTGGAACTACGGCAGATTTTGACACCTTCCTTTGTAAAGGCTGTTCAGACAAAGTTGAAACAGTAATACACTACAAGAGTCTTTTAAAGATACAACTACAGGAGAAAAGCGCTGGTTTTATTGCATACTTCATAAATTATGACATGATTTAGCTAAAATGTGTGTCTTTTGTCACCACTTGTAACAAAAGTAATCACAAAAATAACAGCAAAACCATTGAGAATTTTTGTGTATTTTCTAGCCTATGCTGTCAATGTAAATATTAAAGTGACTCAAATGTTGATTCCCACATGTGGATGGTATTACAGTAATTTCACGACCATAAGGCGCACCAGACTATAAGGCGCACCTGCTGGCAGTCAGCAAAATTCGCAACATTGTAGATCAGATAAAGCGCACCAGACTATACTTTTTTTGGCAGCGAGGCTCTGCCCCCAGCTCCCCCTGCGCGGTTGCTGGCCGAGGTCCTGCCCCCACCCAGCCATTGGACGCCGGGTCAGCCAGTACCCGGCGGGGCCGGGGCATGCCCGCTGCCGCTCCGTGGAGTGTCCCTGGGGCCCCGCTGCTCCGGGAGTCCCCTGGCTCTCCGGGCGACCCGATGCCGGCAGGCTTGCCCCATGCCACCGCTGCCCTGAAGCCGGTGGCTCTCCCCCTCCCTGCATGGTGGCTGTCCCTATTCCAGCGGCTTCCCCCCCTCCCCCCCCACGTGGGGGACGCCCCGATGCCGGCAGGCCTGCCCCGTGGAGCCCCTCTCCCCTCACACCGTGACGTTGCTGCGGGGCCACTCCCCCTCACAGCCTGGCAAAGCCCCGCAGGGCCGCTCCCCCTCCCAGCCCGGCACAGCCCCGTGGGACACCTCTCCCTCCCCACAGCCTGGCATAGCCTCGCAGGGGCACTCACTCCTCAGCCTGGCACAGTCTCATGGGACACTTCTCCCTCCCCACAGCCAGGTACAGCCCTGCGGGGCCACTCCCCCCCCACAGCCAGGCACAGCCCCGCAGGGGCACTCCCTCCTCATAGCCCGGCACAGCCCCATGGGACACCTCTCCCTCCCTACAGCCAGGCACAGCCCCGCAGGGCCACTCTCATCCCAGCCCGGCACAGTCCCGTGGGACACCTCTCCCTCCCCACAGCCCGGCATAGCCCCGTGGGGGAACTCCCTCCTCCCAGCCCGGCAAAGCCCCACGGGGCCACTCCCCCTCCCAGCCCAGCACAGCCCCACAGGACACCTCTCCCTCCCCACAGCCTGGCATAGCTCCATGGGATATCTCTCCCTCCATACAGCCCGGCATAGCCCTGTGGGGGTACTCCCTCCTCATAGCCCGGCACAGCCCCATGGGACACCTCTCCCTTCACAGCCAGGCACAGCCCCGTGGGGAAACTCCCTCCTCCAGCCCACCACAGCCCCACGGGGCCACTCCCGCTCCCAGCCCGGCACAGCCCCGCAAGACATCTCTCCCTTCAAAACCAGGCACAGCCCCATGGGGGAACTCCCTCTTCACAGCCCAGAAAAGCCCCACTGCTACTCTCCCTCACAGCCCGGCCCTGCTGCAGGGCCACTCCCCCTTGCGGCTCACACTTCCGGGTTGGCATCTTTTGCCACTTTGTAGCTCAGATAAGGCGCACCGGACGATAAGGCGCACTTCCGGGTTCGAGGGAAAATTTTAGTCAAAAGGGTGCACCTTATAGTCGTGAAATTACTATAAATATTTTACTCAGCTGCTTCCAAGCAGCCTGTTGAAAAAAGACTACCAAATACAAAATCTTGTCATTTGCACATTTGCAAACGTTTGTACATTTGCAGCACAAATGCACTATATTCTACATAATAGTATACTCTATATTCTAGTAAAGCATATAGAAAAGAAATTAATTTCAGTAAAATTATTGAAATTGCTAAAAAAAAAAAATCACAATTACAGTCTCTTGTAATAACCCAGATTAAAATTAGTGTAATTTCACTTGTATAAGGCGCACCCTTTTGACTAAAATTTTGGTCCAAACCAGGAAGTGCACCTTATACTCCGGAGCGCCTTACATATAGACAAAGTTTGGAAATTTGCCAACCTGGAAGTGCGAGCTGCAAGCCAAACTACATGGGGCTGCGGGGCTTGGGGGGGGCAATT
>PYHW01009191.1:1011682-1031585 GCA_013186435.1 Turdus rufiventris | reverse complement strand
GGGGCTCAGTGGGGCTCTATACGTGTCCTGGTTTGGAAAACAAGTATCTGCTAAGAAAGGCAGGAACCTCTCTTTGAAATTGAGAATGTAAACCCCCCTCCCTTCGAATCATTATAAATTTGAAATTAAGGGGCTCTCAAGCAAAGATATGGGAATTAGGAACAACATTTCTTTACTAGGAAAATTAAGATAGAAATACAGTACTACAAAGAAACAAACCCCAAACCCTGACAAAGTGTCTTGGGTAACAATACAGGATGTGATCAACATATCTATTCTATCACCATCTGTTGTGACCAGGTGGGGCAGTGATCTTTATCTCTGTGGGAGATACTCTGCTAATGGGCTATCCATTGAAATCAACAGGGCATTGTTCTTTATCTTTGTACCCCCTATCCTTCCTCCAGGGACTTATCTTCTGCTAATGGCCCATTGAGTCTCACTGTGTAACTGATAAAATTATTTTATCCCATTTAGAGTTGCTCCAGCAATTAGCAGAGTATCTCCCACAGAGATAAGGATCACTGTCCCACCTGGTCACAACAGATGGTCATAGAATAGATACTTTGATCACATCCTGTATTGTAACCCAAGACAGAAAGGCTGGCGTGATTGTTACTAATTGGTTACTTTACTGTGCACGGATAGTCACTAAAAAAAAAAAACAAAACAAAAAAAAACCCAAAAAAAGTGTGCCTTATACTCCTGTGTGCTTTATACATGGACAAAGTTTGGAAATTTGCCAACACCTGGAAGTGCGCCATATAATCCAGTGCACCTTATACTCACGAAATTACTGTACTCTAGTACAGTATGAACTTGAGTGGTTCTCCCTATACAATATTTGAAAATTCATAATTTGGTATAAGTAATTTAATGCAGTTAACAAAATACACACAGGTCCTCAAAGATTTGTTGTTAACCAAGGGAAGAAACACAAAATCTATCGGAACAGATTCACCTTGGACAAGAAGACCCCACCCCTGATCAGATAAATCAATGCAGAGACCACGAAGCCTTGCCATTCTCATCTCTGCCATGGATAGCATTCTTCTTCCTTTAACAGATGAAGACCTGCCACTGAGTAGCCAACAGCTCAACTGAAAAGCTAAAAGCACCGAAAGAAATAAATCCAAATTTAGCTTTGAGAGAATTTACAGTTCTTTTTGACAAAGTAAAAAACTGTTACAGCAGCCACTGGAGAGAGAACCTGATATCATAATGAGGATGGTACAAGCACACAGTATGCTATGCATTGTTTCTGTGAATACAGGATTTTTTTTTAAGCCCTCAATAATACTTGTTTAATTAGCAAAAAGAAGAAATTACTGTAATTTCATGATTATAAGCTACACCATTTTGACTAAAATTCTGGTCCAAACCTGGAAGTGTGGCTTGTAATCAGGAGCGGCTAATAGATGGACAATGGGGTGGGGCGCTTTCCTGGCCCCAGGGAGAGGGGGGCAGTAGCCCCGCTTCCCTGGCCCCGGGGAGGGGGGAGGCAGTGGGACCGCTTACCTGGGCCCAGGGATGGCAGGGGGCGGGGGGTGGCAGTGAGGCTGCTTCCCCAGCCCCGAGCAGCAGCAGGGCTTGCAGCTGGGTGGCAGCACCTCCGCCCACAGGGCCCCTCCGAGCTGGTCCGCCGGATTCGCAGCCCCCAACACTGGCGGGCCCTGGTGCCACACTGCTGCCCGCTCCCGCGCAGTGCTTGGGGCAGGGCACCGGCCCAGCCAGTGAGCAGTAGGGCCTGCCGGGCGCCAAGGCCACCCCGGCACCAGGGCGGGCCGGCGCAGCGCTTGGGAGGGCTCCACCGCCTGCCAGGAAACTTCCCCGCCTGCAGCCCCCGCCGCCTCTGACAGCCTGGGGCAGCAGGTCCCCAGCCCGCCCAGCCCCGCTGCCCTCACCCCCATGGGCCGCGCCGTCCCTCACCTGCGTGAGAGTGGAGCCAGCAGTTTTAATAAAAGTGAGTGATTTTTCTCTGTATTTTTTTTAGTTTTTAGGCTGTGTTTAAAGGCTACCCTGATCCATGAAAAATGTTTGCAAATTGAGCAACTGCCAGTAAAACCCATGATTGTTACTAATTCGTTACTTTGTGGCATGCAAAAGTGCGGATTATAATCAGGTGCAGTTTATATATGGACAAAGACCTAAATGTTGCTGACACCCAGAGGTGCGGCTTATAATCAGGTGTGGCTTGTAATCGTGAAATTACAGTACCTGAGAGAGTTGGATTTCTGTTTATTGACAGAGAAGTGCCAAATCCACTACTGATGAGCAGTGGAAAATTATGAAGCTGAGTGCTCCTATATAGAAAAGCAGGAACTGCACTTTATTCCAGGCATTAATTTCAAACTGCAGTGATATTCAGCTGCATATACTGACCACTTTACATAATTCCTGAATACCAAGTTTCTTGTAATAAATACTGACTTCAAATGTGTTATTCTTATTGTGTTAATAGTCTTAAATGTGTTATTCATACAATTACTTGAATGAGTCTTTTGAAAACACATCTGGTGTTTTTTTGTATTAGCTACATACAACAAGCATACTTCCTAATGCACAAGTTACTTTTTTCGCCTGAGGAAATAGTTACAGCAAAAAGTTTATGTATATTTACTTGTACATATCTTGCTTATGCATGAAAACTTAAGAATTCTGACACAAACGTATCTTATATATACTCTGTGCCTTTTTAACTCCATCCCCAGCAATATTTAAAATAATTTGACAGAAATATTCTGGTTTCATGGTTTCACCATGAGACAATAACGCTGCATCCGAATAATACCCCTGCTTATGTAATTACAGAAACTGGTGAACTCACAAAAAAATGGTCAATGTATCAACTTTTTAAAAATGCAAACAAGAGAACACACAAATATTTCATGTTGTTGGCTGCAAAGTGGTATTAGAAGTTTGGACTAGAGACCTTGTGATGGCATAAGAGCTGTATTTTTAAAATCAACCTAGACACCATATCATACCCATACATATAGCACACATACACAGATTTCAACATACTTAAAATATTTCACTGTGCAAATGCAGAGAGAAGTGTGACAAAAAATACAGTATATGATTTTGCTCTAAATTACAGTAATTTCACGACTATAAGGCACACCGGATTATAAGGCGCACTTCTGTGTGTCGGCAACTTTCCGAACTTTTGCCCACATATAAGGTGTACCGGACTATAAGGTGCACTTTTTTTTTGCAGTGAGGATCCGCCACCGGCTCCCCTGGCACTGTTGCCAGCTGTGGCCCCACCTCTACCCGGGAGCTGCGGCACCACAGCCCCACCTCCACCTGACAGCTGCAGCCCCACAGCCCTGCTCCACCCAGCTGCCGCGGCACCACGGCCACACAGGTCCGCCTCCACCCCAGCAGGCGTGGCACCGCGGCCCCACCTCTACCCAGCAGCTGTGGCACCGCCTCCACCTGGCTGCTGCGCCACCGTGGCTTGGCCTGTACCCACTGGCCACGGCCCTGCTGGCTCCCCCCACGGCTTGTGGCTCACGCTTCCGGCTTGGCAAGTTTCCAAACTTCATCCATATATAAGGCTCACCAGACTATAAGGCATACTTCTGGGTTTGGACCAAAATTTTAGTCAAAAGGGTGTGACTTATAGTCGCGAAATTACTATAGCGATATCTGAAGCTAAGTCAATATTACAAATACTCCAAATAAAAGCTATAAATTATTGTAGTGCTAATAATAAGACAGAAATAAGAAGAAAACACACAAATATCTTCAAATATCACAGGTCCCTCAGGCTTATCCTGACACAAAATGAGGAGGTTTTACCAGAACGCTTCTTTGTACCGCACTCCTTTATTAGAATATAATAGAATGCATGTTGTACTCTTTGTAAACTGACAACCCAAGCAAGCCAAGAACAAGTATGGGTTAGATTTGTATAATATGGCTGATGACTGATTAAGACCCAATTTTTCTTCAAAGAGATAGCTGGGTGACAGTTTGCCCAGTCTCTTGCTGGTACTGGCTCAACAAAACAAATACAGTAATTTCACGACTATAAGGCGCACCCTTTTGACTAAAATTTTCCCTCGAACCCAGAAGTACGCCTTATAGTCCGGTGCGCCTCATCTGAGGGGCAAAGCGGTGAAAGTTGACAACCCGGAAGGGCGAGCCGCGAGGGGGAGTGGCCCCACGGGGCTGTGCCGGGCTGGGAGGGGGAGTGGCCCCGCGGGGCTGTGCCGGGCTGGGAGTGGGAGTGGCCCCGCAGCAACGTCGGGATGCGAGGGGAGAGGGGCTCCACAGGCCGGGGAAAGCCAACATCAGGGCGTCCCCAGCGCAGGGTGGGGTAGAAAGCCACCGAAATTGGGGTGGCCCAGGGGCGGGGGGGAGTAGAAAGCCGCCGAAATCGGGGCGGCCCCGGTGCAGGGTGGGTAGAAAGCCACCAAAATCGGGGTGGTCCCAGCCCAGGGAAGGGGAGAGTCGCCCAAATCGGGGCGGTCCTGGCGCAGGGGTGGGGAAAGCTGCCGAAATCAGGGCGGTCCCGGCGCGGGGAAGGGGAGAGCCGCTGAAATCGGGGCAGCCCCAGCACATGGGGGTAGAAAGCCACAAAATCAGGGCGGTCCCAGCGCAGGGAAGGGGAGAGCCGCCGAAATTGGGGCGGTCCCAGCGCGGGGGAGAGCCGCCAAAATTGGGGCAGCCGCCGCGTGGGGAAGGGGGGAGCCACTGAAATCGGGGCAGTGGCATCACGGGGCCTGCCGGCATCGGGTCACCCGGAGCGCCAGGGGACTCCTGGAGAAGCAGGGCCCCGGGGACGCTCCACAAAGCGGCGGCGGCCATGCCCCGTCCCCGGGGACGCTCCACGGAGTGGCGGCAGCCATGCCCCGGCCCCAGGGACACTCCACGGAGCGGCGGCGGCCATGCTCCGGCCCCATTGGGTAGAGGCCGGCCCAGGGGCCAATGGGTGCTGAGTTGAGGAAGGGCCTCGGCCAGCAAACGCGCAGGGGGAGCTGGGGGTGGAGCCTCACTGCAAAAAAAAAAAGTGCGCCTTATAGTCCGGTGCGCCTTATCTGATCTACATGTTGTGAATTTTGCTGGCTGTCGGCGGGTGCGCCTTATAGTCCGGTGCACCTTTATGGTCGTGAAATTACTGTAAATACAATAATTTATCTTAGTAGTATTTTCTGTCTAATGAAATTTTATTTTTCCACTTTAAGGGCACTACAAATGGCATCAGTAACAACTGCATTATTTAAGGATGCATTTTGCTTTCCCTCACTTAAAAGACCACATCTTTAGGCGCTTATTGGTTTACTCACCTTCAGCTCTGAAAGGCTATTATTTACAGTCTGCTTTAGACTAAATGGTTTTGAAACTGTCTACCTCTAGTATAAGAAGGTGGTTTAGAGACACCACCTTGTGCTCAGCTCTGATGATGTAAATGAGCAGCTACAGTATCGTCATTTTAGAGATCAGAAATTTAGGATTAGAGGATCAGTTTAGTAGAGTGTGCTTCTTCCCATTAATTACCCTTGATGTCTGTTCCAGTCTGCTTAAGTTAAAATGGCTTTTTTCACATGTAACTCAGACTTACTAAGATTTATCAGAATTTCAAGAAAATTTACCTACTTGTCCAAAGCAGATCCATACCACTGCAACAGGCAGAGGAAAGATGCACAGGAAGGGGATTAATAAACATTAGAAGGGCAGATGTAATCACCTAGAATACAAAGAAACTGGCAATGATCCTAAAGTACTGAATCTCAATAGATCTTTGTACTCTATCAAGAGGTGGTATAACTTACTGATAAAGTACCTGATTGCAGCTAGCACTAAAGTTTGATATACTTGCACACCAACCACCTTCCAGTTTCATTTACTCTAAGTCCAAACAAGAGATGACTAGGAGCCATGTAAATTAGCCGTATGTGTCAGCAACTCAACTATTTACACTAAGCAGAGTCAACATAACTCCACATATTGAGATTTTAATGGCTTTGTTTTAACTTCCTTGAAATGCCAGAAATATCTTCATAAACATATCCATATTAACACAAGCAAAAAACCATACCAAAATAACAGAAAAAGAGGCAGCACAACCTCAACATAGACCATGTGATGTTGACCTTATGATAGTCTATCAACCAATCACAAGGTTCGAAATGATCACCTGCAGCAACTACTGCTTTGAGCACTTGTACTGGTTTTCTCTGGAAGTCAGTTTTCTTCATAGTAGCTTGTAGGGTTTGGATTTTGCGCTGAAAACAGCATCATTAACACTGCTGAGAAGTGCTCACACAGCATGAAGGGCTCTCCTGCTTCCATGTGCACCCTGCCAACACACAGGCAGGGTGAACAAGAAACTGGGAGGTGACACAGCCAGGACAGCTGAGACTAACTAACAACATGATGACACACTCAAAATAAAAACTTGGAAAAGAAGGAACAAGGAATGTGTAGAATGACCGTGCTTGTCTTCCCAAGTCACTATTAATAAGTGATGAAGCTATCCTTTCCTAAGGATATTTGCAATTCTTTATTTTGCTTTGCAGGTGTGCAAAGCTTTTACTTTCCCTATAAAACTGTCGTTGTCTCAATCCATGAGTTTTCTCATTTTTACCCTTCAAAGTTCTTTGCCCCATCCACTGTTGAGAAAGTGAAGGAGTACCCAGAGGAAGGATTTGGATGACTATTATGGCAAATCCACAAGACCACACTGCAGTACTTTCTTAAATATGCAAACTATCAATAATTAGGTGTACAGGACCCTACTTCTGTTGAGGAAGACAGATAGTTATCTAACGGATCAGGCCATCAACTCTTGGGAACATAAAAAGTGACCCTGCAGTAAAAGCATGCAAATACTGACCAGAGAATCCTGTTCAAAGAAAGAATTTGCAGGTGACTTTTACCCAATGCCTGAAAGATAAAATGTTTGCAGATAACCTCTTTTTGTGTATTTTCCATATTCCAGGCAGGAAATTCAGCCTGGATTCCTGCCTTAATAACTTCAAAGAACCATCTTTAGCTTTCCCAATCTCAGCACCTGAGATGAATGCACACTGATGAGCAAGACATTAATTTCAAGATGCCTTCACCATCATCTTCCTCTAAAAGGACAGAGAAAATCCTTCACAAACAGCAGATGTGAGGGAAAATCCAAGGAATTAATGTTTATGAAGAACTAACATCCCACAATTAAAGCTCCAGGAAAAGTCCACGTAATAATGCTATAATTAGTGAGTGACCTACTTTCCATTATTTCATGGGCCTATAACTCAGCTGATGAGGACGGAAAAAAAAATTGAGGAAATACAACTAACTGGAAAATAGTTGTGTGAAATGGTCCTTATTTACAGGTTAAGGTTTTACATGCACTGTATATTATAAGGAGTTATGAGGACTTGGTAGGACATTATTTCATAAGATAGCTGAAATTGCCCTATAATAGTTTATAAAAAAATAGCCTTGGACTAGATTAAGATATTTATATGTTGTATTGTTGGTTTTAATGTGATTTTGACTTGAAAAAATGAGTGAAGAAGGCTGACTCTCAATAGCCTCATCTATGCACGTACTAAGAAGTTACAGGACAAAGGCAGAATTTTTTTTTTTTTAACATCATCTTTTCTCAAGCAATCCCATGAGTCAGCTGGGAGACAAAAATGCCTCTGGACAGAGAAAAATACAAAGACTATTAAAAGCATCTTCTCTTAAGAGAGACACCAAAGTAATTTTCCAGAGCGCCACAGAAAAGAGAGAAACTGGAAAAGTCTAGGAAAATGATGTCTGCTTAGGCCACCATCAAAAGCTGCTAAAAAACCCTAGACATATGCCCATGTTTCTAGTACTTTAAAATCCCTTTTTCCCCCCCTCTCCTCCTTTGCTCGACAGTAACAGCACACCTTTATGAAGGACTGTCTGCCATGAACTGAAGACTCCTGAAAAGAATACATACAAATCAGATGGAAATGCAGTGATCCCAGGTCTGTAGCCCAGACTATTATAAACAGCAAGGTATTTCTGATTCAACTTCAGAGTCTGTGCTGAGACATGCACAAAATGAGACTAAATCTAAAGCACATCTGTTTCCTCCAGCATCATCTGGAATGTGTTCATGCAAATATGTATCACCACCTCACTTGACTACTCTGCATCTGCAAATACTGCAGATGACACAAAAATATACAAAACAGATAGACACTATGCAGAATCAAATAATATACAACTGAAAAGAATATGCAGGGCTACTGAAGACATCAGTTCAGCATCAAGTTACCCTATTTCAGAATCAAGATTAAAAAGCCTAAATCCCCGCAGTATACATACCTCTTATTTATTGCAATGTCTGCCTCAAGATATTGCCTTATAGCTTTTCTTCCTGTAGAACACTTGCTTCTTCAACATTTATGATTTCTGAAAGCTTTACTAATACAGTGTCTCAACTGTCTTTGTTCTGCCCCCTGTCTGAGCAGCAGTATGTGCTATATGGCCAGCTGAACCAAGTACTGCTTAATTTCAACTACCTGGCAAGCAAAGCAAATAGCCCTGTGAAGCACCTGCAGTCCCCAGATTCACTTCTAATAGATTGTAATAAAGTCGCATTACAACACACATATAAACAGGTATTATATACAATGTGAATAATATAAATGCATTACTCGCTTTAGTTCAATATTCTAATAACTTGATTTTTTTTCTGACTACATCAAACTTGCATTTTTAGATTTTTTTTCCACATCAGTACATCTTTTCCTTCATGAAACATTAAAAAGAACAAGAATAAAAAAGAAATGCAAGTAAATTTTATTTTCTTTACTGGTGTAGCTTTAAAAACTGAAAATCTAATATTTATATTAAAAAAACCATTACATCACGTGTCTCTCAGTAATTGTAACCATACTTCTTTACACAGTTTGCTACTGCCTGATCTACATCCCTGCTGTCTCTGCCCAGAGCTGTGACTGACAAAAAGCTATAACCACAGCATCATAGAGTAGTCCAGGCTGGAAATTATTTGGTCTTTTTCTCTTGGACCTTATTTCTCTACGTTTTAACAGGCCTTAGATCAAGTAAGCTATGGTAGTGCCAAGATGAGCCTTAAATATCCCAGTGAGGGAGATTCCACCATGATTCTCAGAAACTAACCCCAGTGTTTATTTATTTCTAACAGATTTTCTTTTTCCTATACTAAGATGAAATTTCTGCTCTCACTATTTAATGTTTTGAGCAGGAAACAGCTTCTCTTTCACAACTATCTTCTATGTACTGGATGACTGATGAAACCTCTCCAAGCTGTCTTTTCAGTAAGGTGCTGAAACTTGTACAAAGGAAGGCAGTGAAACTGGTGAAGGATCCAAAGCACAAGCACTGCCAGAGGGAACGGGGCATATTCAGCCTGGAGAAAAGGAGGCTCAGGGAGATCTTCCTTCTCTCTACAATAATGTGGGGGGTTGGTCTTTTCTCACAAATAACAAGAGAAAATGGCCTGAAGATGCACAAAGGGAGGTTTAGATCAGATATTAGAAAAAATTCTTCTCTGAAAGGGCTGTCAAGCACTGGAACAGGCTGCCTGGGGTAGTGGTGGAATCACTATCCCCAGAGGGATTTACAAGATGTATGGATGTGGCACTTAGGAACATTATTTCTGGTGGTACTTGGCAGACCTGGTTTAACAGTTGAACTCAAAGATGTCTTTTCCAAGCTAAACAATTTCCTTGAACTTTTCTCCATGTGTTGAGTTCTCTAACAAGCTAATAATCCTTCCAACATACAAATCATCCTGGTGGCCATCTGATGAACCTTCTCCAATTTTTCATCAATATGTCTCTTGAAATCAGGGGACAAGCCAGACACAGCACCCTAGTACATCTCTTACCCATACCAGAGAATCAGTTTGACTTGATTACCACAAGGACACATTGTCCAGCCTGCCATCCAGCAGCACCCCACCTCCTCTTAAGCACAACATCCCAGCCAGTCATACTAGAGTCTGTCTACTGTTTGGGAATACCACTGTCACTGCACACCTTTACACATATCTTTGTTAAACCTTTCCAAATCTCCTGGCTTAGTATTCCTACATCACAGATTACTGTTGTCCATAAATATAGATGATAATGTTGACAGTGAATCTGGCCATTTCATTTACACCTTTGATTTGAAAGCCAGAAGGAAAAAAATGTGGAACAAGTTCTCTTTTTATTCTAGATCCTTTTGCAATACATACTCACAGCTTTTACTTGCCATGCTACAAAGCAAAGCACTTGAAAAATTTAAATTCTACTTGTTTGATGAACTACTTCAATGAGGCTAAACAGATGTATATATCGGACTGGCTTAGCCTTAAGCCTAAAACCTCTGTCTGAGGAGTAACCACTAAAAAACATTGGCTAAAGAAACTTCAGTCATTCTAAACCAGCACTACAAAATTATCTGTCCATTTTGTTGAAAGCACTGCATTTCCTACGAGCTTGAAAGAATCTCTACTAAGAAGAAAAACTGTCTTTAAGTTTTATAAGTGCTGAATGTGACTGAACAGAGATCAGCCAAGTACTGCCAAAAGCAAAGATACAGATAAAAGCAAGAGGAGGAGGACATGGGGAGATGCAACCTAGTTTGACCAAAAAAACCACAATCATTACAAATCCCTCATTTTTTCCTAGAAAGTTCACAGTTTCAGACCAGATAGTCCCTCACAATCTGTTAACCATGTCCTCTTAAACTGAGGCCTTTTATTTTCTTCAGCTACCAGTCTCTAAGACCTGTAACTTATGCTACAGCATAACTAAGCAGTTCTTACAGAAAGGCATCCATGGCAATATTCAAGTTATTAAGAGCTAAACAATCCATCACTGTGATGTCTGAAAGGCTAGGCACTGTCCTTTGTACCTTATTTCCAGTTTGAATTACTTTGGCTTCAGGCTTCAGTCACTAATTATTGCTACACCTTCGTATGTTAAGTTCTCTCTCTGTTTTTCCCTTACATGATTAGACACCACAGCCAAGTCCTATCTCTTTCTTCTGGTAAATTAACAAGCTTAACAGAAACTCTTCTATGAAATTTTAATTCTAACCCAAAGTAATTTTCTTCCAGTTTCTCTGTTCCATTTAATTTCTTAAATCCCCATTGACTGCTGTTAAACATAACTTAGTGATTTGAATAGCATGGTAGCTGAAAAACATAACAGCTACAAGTGTTTATAGATAAAGAAACTAATTACAGGAAAAGAGCACACAATCCATAAAATTATTTTACCTCCATGTCACCTTATGACAGATAATGTCTAACCCTAAAAAGTCATAAATAACATACAGGACTGTCTATGTTAAAATTCTTTAAGTCAACCTCTACAGCTAATCATATTGATTCCCACGACAAAAATTAATACAAGAAAAGCAGAGAAACATTAAACAGTGTGCTGAATGGGAAAAATACAAAGCAGCATCAGCTCCACTGATCACAAGACTCCTGAAAAGCATGCTATAGGCAATACAAACTTTTTCTCCAACAACTGACAATTTTCAAAATACATGTTAAAATAGCACTACCTAGAAAGTACCATTATGTAAACAAGAATTTTCTTTTTCTATAATTAAATTAATGCTGAATTGAGCGCTACATGGACACATTAGCAGTATGCACACAGGACAAAATTAATCTTCAAAGGAAAGTACTACATCAGCTACAGAACAGAAAGTAAAAAATATGCTGCAAACATTCACACAATAATATAGGTAGCCCCTCTAATATTTTATCTTTTTAACTTACTTCAAACAAAAGCAAAAGAAGCATTTCAGTTAAAACAGCTTAAAAATAGACCAAAGAAGCAAAAAATGTTCTGTCCTAAATTCCTTGTGCTGGAGAAGAAGGAAAAAAGGAGAGAAAAAAATCTTAGATAAACCAAAACTTTCAGATTGACAGTGTTTTGTTACTAAATTCTACTATATAAAAGAAGGGGGGAAACAGAAAAAAGCCCCACAGCAAACAGCAACAAAACCCCAGATTTTGTGAATAAGTGATCAGTAATGCTAGACAAAATACTTTCTCCCTTGATACACATTAAATTTAGCAGACTTTTTTGCAATTTGGAAGGTGGATCAAAAAATCTGACAAAAAAGTGGGAAAAGGAAGAGGAGACAAAACATTATCCTCAGCAACAATCAAAATTAACAGAATCCAAAAATGTAAGCAGAATAGATACTATCTGAATTTAGGACTCAAGTGCTTTAAAACCAAGCCCAGACTAGCACAGAAATATTAACTTTATATTTCTGCTAAAATACATCTTAACTACCAGATGTTTAATTTCCCCAAGGATAAGGTACAAACTAAATGGAAAGCAACTACCTACTTATGTTGATACGTAAAAATTAATCTGCTTCAAAATATTCCTCAGTCTTGCAAGAATCAGCTGGAGTAAACTTCTCTCCTCCAATAAATATATATTTTCATTTACTATCTCTAAAACTTCACAAAACACAATATTATTTCAAGCTAATACAGCTTGGAAAGCAAAAAATCCAAAATTTAGAAAGAAGTAGGAAATATCCTCTAAACTATCTATCAATATACCTTGACTATACATAATATTTTCCAGTAGTTTAAAATGAGACATAAAGAAACAAAGCAGCAAAGATCCTTTCAATGACACCCTGCTTTAAGAAAACCATTACCACTAGGTAGAGGGATATGATCTTTTCTCCCTACTCTGCACTGCTAAACACACCTGGAATACTGTGATGGTTCCAGGTACTCCAGGTGCAACACAGACACATATTGGAGTGAGACCAGCAAAGGCTTCAAAAATAGTTAAGGGCTTGAAGCATTTGGTATCTGGCTGAGAAACACACGACTACTCAGCAGGGAGAAAACTCAGAGTGGAGTGGGAGGAGTATAATCAATATCTGTTAAATGTCAGAGGGGACAAAAGACCACTGAGCTAGTCTTACCATTGTTGTCCAATGAGAAGGCAATATATGGGGGACAAGATGGAAATTTAGACATCAGGAAAAACTCCCTTACCCTAACAGGGCTCAAACACTGGAACAGGCACCCAGACAGGTGTCAGAGACCAAAACAATATCGTTTATGGCTTAAACATTTCTATGAAGGACTTTTGTCCATTGAAACTGTATAGTGAAGTTGCATCAACAAAGCTACACCAATGACCACTGCACCCTGAATGGGCCCCCTGGGCTGAGGCCCTACACTGTAAGTTAAGATAAAAATTATTTCAGGTCTGGGCTGGGGGAGAAGAATACCACAGCAGGACGGAGCACAGTAGCTGTCTTATCTACTGAGACCAGGTTTGTACAGACACCCCCCCAACTCCACCAAACAGGGAAGGAGGAGGTTTCTGGTGCATGGTGAAAAGTCTCTGATCAGAGGCAACAAACACCCATCCACTGTTACTCAAACTTGCTCAGCCAGGAAAGACACGTCTATGGGACATTCACGTCAGGGGCCGCTGACAGGGTGTCATAGTCCCTTAAAGGCCTCCTGAACAGTTCACCAGACTCTACACCAGAGCACTGTATGCGAAGCAAGATTATACAACTGATCCACAGTCCTGCAAGGGACAGTGTCAAACCTGCCCCCTCAGGGGAGGTACCCAAGCATTCCCACCTGGCCCAAACATGTATTGACCCACCGGATTCTACACTTTATCCGTCGAGGACCCTCACCACCTAGAAGGATCACCAAAGGATCAATGAGACGACATCAAGATCCAGAGGGGTGATATGTTTCTACTTAACTGTCTCTGCCACTCCTCCTGTACTCCCACCACCCACCCCTTTTTCTATTTGCCTCTTTTACTGTTAAATAAAATACATCCATTTTTAGCATCAGCATTTAACCTCATTTGGTTCTAATCTTGTTTTAGGTAATATTGAAACCTTCAGGATTCTATCTGTAATCCACAGAGAGCTCACTTTGCTCCTCTGTGATTAGAGTATAGTAAAACCAGGTTAGGGAATCTCTGTCTTGGAGATACTCAAAACTTATTGAATACTGCCACAAGTAATCTGCTCTAGTTAATCTTTCTCTGACCACTGGGATTGGACTACACCATTTCCAGAGGTCCCCGCCAATCTCAACAACTCTACCATTCTGTGAAGGTAAGAAAAAGCAAAAATGCACATCAAATGAAAAAACAGAAAGTGAGTATGAGTATGTGTTTGTGCACACATACATTTACAAGTTACTTTCCACCCACAGCAGCAATGACTATGCAAGGGATATGAGAATCATTACAGTGTCTACTTGAGCAAGAATTAAGAGCTTTTGGTCTCAGGGGTTTTAGTTTTGTGTTCTCAGGAATTCCTTCCTGATCCTGAGTCATCTGCATAAAAAAGTCAAAATTTGTGCCTTCCTTACCCAAAGACACACTACCTAAACAATACTAAGTCTATAGGTACCAGGAAATACCAAAATTAAGACAGCCTGCACAAAAAAAACCTCAGCACCTGTGCAACAAAGTCTAGTCTCATATAAAAACAACATGGAAAACAAAGAGGAAAGAAGTGATCTTTATTCTCAACTACTTCTCTAAGGTAGTGTCATCTATGTCTAAGTTTCTGTCCAATACATTCTTGACAAAACTCCTTTGGGCACAATCCTGTCCCTCTCACCTCCATGGGTTACAGGAGTACAACCTTGACCAACAGCAGGTTATCTTGGAGTTGGCTGGTACTGGGTCTACCAGACCTGTGGTAAGCTTTTACAGCTTCTCATAAAATCCACACATGAAGACACCTGCTACTAAAACTTTGCCACACAAACCCAATGCAGAAGGCATAATCATATCTGTTTTTTTCCCCCACTGCACTTCTGCCTTTGCCAATGCACTGAACGAAGTTATTCAATAAGGAGCCACTCAGTATTTCATTTAACCTTCCTGAGTTTTAAGTGCAGCTTTCATGTTTCTCCCAACTCCAATTCCTCCTCTCCCACATTTAAGCGCCTTTCAATCATCTTCTCCTATTTCTCTTCAAAGCTCAGTCTTTAGCCTCATATTTTATCCTGAGAGCTTCTAGTACCATTCATTTCCCCCCTAAGTTTTCATTTTGTCTTTTCATTTCAAGAGCTTTCACGGAGACACTGCCAACTCGACTCCTTGTTTGCAAGCTTCCTTAGTCCACACTACTCCAGGCCCCTGGTTTGATTCATCCTGCCATTACAGAATGAGTATGGAAATGACAAAGCCGATTGAGAGCCTTCCTCAGACCACACTCCCTGTTACAGTTCACTGACAGTGATCATCCTCAGCACTGTAGCAAAACAAGCATAGTCGTTCTCTGGTGCTGGCAGGCACGTCCAAACAACAAGCACAGCTTGTCTTGTACAGGTAGAATCACTAGAGATTCTTACACACTGATACTGAGGTTGATAGCAGACACAAAAGTAGACCGTAACAAGCATCTTCTTTCTAATCCAAAACAATGAAGCACAGCAATATAGCCCCATGTATATGGTAAGGTATAACCTGTATAGATTTATATATACCTTTGGAGGTCAACTGAAAGGTGTGCTGCTTAAGCACTTGTCAAGTTTTGAAGATGTACAACAACAGTGATTCCACAAATTCTCTGGGCCCCACTCCCATGTTTGGCTACCCTCAGAGTATATTTTTTGGGAGGAGGTATATCTACCACCATTTCCCATAAAGTAAAATATTATATTATATGCTGTCCTACACTGTGAAAAGACAAATGCAATTTAGAACAACCAACCAAAGAAAAAATACTACATTATCTACCCCAGGCTCCTTTTTTAGAAAGCTAGATAGTTTAACATTCCCACAGAAATAAAGTTTTCTTATATCCCTGTTAGCAGCAGTCTCTAAAGACCATGAGTTGCTGGAATTTTTAAAATAATGTTCTTAAAAACATTGCCCTTGGACATTATTGGGAAGGCAAAATCAGAGCTTCGCAAAATGAACACACTACTAGCTTTGAAAAATTCAGTGTCTGAAACAAGTTTTATTTTTCATCTCAAGAAAATGCAGGTATGGGTTGACATCCTTCCATCTCAGTATATTCCTATTCCTTCATTCCTCCTTCAACCAACTACATCAAATAGGTAAAAATTTAACCATCTGAGTTCTTTGGTGTAGTCCTCTCGTAAATATTCCTCACCCTAATTTTTATGACTAATTAAATACTTACCAGAAAGAAAGGCAATGATAATAGAGCTAACAGAACAAGGAATGAAAAGACAAAAACTTAAAAAAACTTTAATTGCCCAGAGAATTATGTTGGAAAGATAATGAACAAGACCTTAGAGCTCTCCTGCAGGAATGTACATGCAACCTATTTGATGTTAGTGAAGTTGATAGGTTGATTCACACGAATATAATGCTACAATTCAAGAGATATAACCTATTCAGAAAGAGCAACAACAGAGAACAAATGGTACTATGTGCCAAAAATGTCACTGTCTGTTTCTGAGTCACTGACAATAAAAAAATCAAGTCTTAATAAAGAAAGTACAAGTCAGGATACTAGCTGGGGTTTGCTACAGATACGAAATCTCACACAGCAAGGTGGTTAAGCACATATTGCTTCTTGATGGAAATAAAAGTTTCATTATCACAGAGGACATAACACAGAGTGAAATAACCTGGAGCCTTCATGCTGCTATTATCAGAACACGCTCAAAGTTTCTAAAAATTGAGGACAATTTCTTATACTGAGAAATGTTAAATCCAAGCCAAGGGAATGCTGTGTTCAACTTCATCCAAGCAGATAACAAGTACCCCACTGTTTCACAGACAGCAAATACAGAACAAAGACCCTTCCTGCCCCCAGGTCTTAGAATCAAAAGACATATTCACAAATACATCTCTGCAAAACGACTTTAGCAGTCCCACCCCCTACCCATGCTATGCTATCCCTTCAGCTGACAGAACTGTTAGCAATGCAGAGAGAATCAGTTCAGGGAATCATACCCGAGCTAAACCAAAACAAGATCTTGATCTGAGTTTAAACTACCTTCATTTCTTTTTTCTCCCTCCTTTTTTAATTTATCGATTTCCAGATTTAGTTCATTACCTGGTGTAACTGAGGTGACAGAACATGGATACAGTTGCTGCCTAAAAACTTTTTAGCATGATTTGCCAACACAGCAAATCAAGAAACAAATACTGAGAGACCAAAAGGACTCAAGTGTAATCACTGTGGTAGGAAATAGTTTATGCTTCCAAAATTCAAACTCTGCTATTCCAAAATGCAAACTTTTAAAATCAAATATAAGGAAATTTCCACTGATTTCTGACTTATCAATTAGCATGTATCAAATGCAAGCTTTGATTTTGATGGCTGTGCTTGTTCTGAGAACTTCCTCTTAGGCTTGCAGGTTAAGGTACGTTCGCACACTCCTGCAGCATGGGAGATACGAACATACAGATACAGAATTCTCAGATTTTATTTCACAATGCTGAATCATATGCTTCAGTAGGGAGATATTCTTTCAGTACAATGATCATTATTCAAGACATAGACTGCGTGCATGAGCACACCTATTTATCTCTCATTTTACCAAATGTTAATAGTGCTTTTATATGACGGCTCTTTCACTGCCAAGGCTTCCTGTTTACCCATTTCTTCTTTGAAATAGTTTCAGTCTTCCTTTTGACTGTGGTGCTTATATTTATTCAAATCTAGCCCACTTAACATTTTCCTTCTTGAGGTGGGTTTTTAACACACACATTCTGCAAGAGGAATGAGATGCCCATTTGTTAGGAAAAAAAAGCAAGATGTTTTCAAGATTTGCTGTACATTGTGCCTAAAAAAGGAAGAATGCAAAGCAAGAGCATAGTTTGCCATCTTAAGTTAAACAAGGATTAAAGATTTGCATATATTGTATGCTAAAACACGACAGCCACTCAAATGCACATTTCAAGGCTTTATAAAGACAGGCTTGCAGAACTTCAAAATAAACTATAAACACTACACTGTTTGTTAGGTCTTCAACACAGCATTACAGACAAACTGGAGAGTACCTGGCACTCTGACAACACCATCTATCAGAATTACTCCATCCATATTCTCAAACAAGCAGTTATTACGCCAAAAACTAAGACTGAGAAGTATAAAACAGCTCCAAAGTACAATAAACCACCTCTCTTCATACACCTAAAACAGAATAATGAGGAGTCCACTATGCCTATTCCTAAGAGAAAATATGCCACAGACCAGGATGATGAGAAACCAAGAGAACACATTTTTTGCCAAGTCCACCAGGAGCCTATACTGTCACTGTAGACACTGCTTAAAACTGATACAGTGAAGATACATTGTTGCTGAAATGTCCAAAAAATTTAAATCAAGTACCTTAAAAGGTGTACTGCAAATGGAAAATAACAACTCTATGGAGTTTGTAATTCAGACAAATCCACACACAATAGTACACGATTTCCAAAGCTATCTTCCTATTAAATGTCATACTCCTTATCTACATATTGGGGAGTTGCTTAGGGGTACTTAAGAGTAATCAAGAATATTTTCAATACAATCAGAAACATTTTCAGCATGTCCTTCTAAAAAAAAAAAAAAAAAATCTAAACTTTGACTTTAAACCTACAGTAAAATTGCCTACTGACAATTACTAACACTAAAAAAAGCAGAAACTGGAAAAATTTAGTATGATGGGCCTGAGTTTAAATGCACAGGTGTCAATAAACATAAGCAGTAACATTACCTGTGCTTCAGGTATGAACCTGCTTCCAGTCAACATTAGAACTCATTAACTTGGAGTACCACTGACAATGTGTAAAGCTAATTCTTATTTTAATCATCATCTCTCCTTCTAGACATGCAAGACATTTGCCTGCCTGAGTGTCCTGGTTTTGGTTGGGTTAGTGTAGCTGTGTTTTGGACTCAGGATGAGAGGTATAGTGCTGTGTTTTGGATGATTTGGCTACTGTTAAGTAGTACTTACCTCAAGTCCAGGATTTTTCTGTATCTCATGCTGCTAATGAGCAGCTGCACTAAAAGCTGAGGGGGAACATGGCCAAGACAGGTGACATGAACTTGCCAAAGTCATATTCCACACCACAGAACATCAATCCAGTATATAAATTGGGGAAGGTACCCAGAAGCAGGGGGGGTGATGGTTCTTCAGGGATGGGCTATGTATTAGTCAGTAGGTAGTAAGTAACTGTACTGCACATTACTTGTCTATCTTGAGTTTCATTTTCCTCTTTCTCTCCTCTCGATTATAATTACAGTAATTTCATGACTATAAGGCACACCCTTTTGACTAAAATTCTGGTCCGAACCCAGAAGCGTGCCTTATAATCCGGATGCGCCTTATATATGGACGAAGTTCTGAAATCTGCCAACCCAGAAGTGGGAGCCGATGTGGCACTCAGGAGGCTTTGCCGCTCGCCAGTAAACTTTCCTGCTTGCGGCCCCTGCCGCCTCTGACAGCCCGGGGACAGCAGGTCCCCAGCCTGTCCCACCACATTGCCCTCAGCCCCTTGGGCCGCGCCCTCCGCTCACCTGGGCAAGAGCGAAACCAGCAGGTTTAATAAAAGTGAGTGATTTTTCTCTGTATTTTTTTTAGTTTTTAGGCTGCGTTTAAAGGGTACCTCGGTCCATGAAAAATGTTTGCAAATTGAGTAACGGCCAGTAAACCCCGCGATCATGCGATTGTTACTAATTCGTTACTTTGTTGCACACGGGTCCTCACTGCATACGCAAGTGTGGCTTATACATGGACAATAAACAAAAAGATGCTGACACCCAGAAGTGAGGCTTATAATCAGGTGCAGCTTATAATCGTGAAATTACTGTAACTGATGATGAGCCGAGCAGAAAGGCAAGGACAATATAAAGTACAGTAATTTCACGACCATAAGGTGCACCGGACTATAAGGCGCACCCGCCGGCAGCCAGCAAAATTCACAACATGTAGATC
>PYHW01009191.1:980777-1010047 GCA_013186435.1 Turdus rufiventris | reverse complement strand
CACCGGACTATAAGGCGCACTTCCGGGTTTGGGGAAAAATTTTAGTCAAAAGGGTGCGCCTTATAGTCGTGAAATTACTGTAAACATTATATTTTCACTTTCCAATAAAACTCAGTCGCATTACAAGAACAGTGTAAGAAATGTTGTGAGTAGTTAAACATTAAGTTCTCAAAGTCCACACAGCACATAAAATGCTGAAACATAACCATGAAAAATAACAAATTTAAACTCAGTAAATTATACTCTGGGAATTCCACTCAGTACAAATCTGTGAAACTCATCTACAGGCTAAGTAGATATATGTGCAACAATACTTGTAAAGAGAAAAAAAATACCTTCTAAAGCACCAAACAAACTCATAGAGCAGTATTAAATTTCGTAAGAGGATGTTTTCGTGTCCACTGTTAATCAGTTTGTTTCAGTAAGCTTGTGAAAAAAAAATTATAGATACCCATTCATTCTTTGTATGTATGCTTTACTTCAAAGAATTCCACTAATCTATTGTAAATCTAAAAAACTCCTCAGTCACGACAGCACATTGTTCCCCAAAGGAACAGTGGGTCAGATTCAAAGTACCAGCAATAAAGTTGTATTCAGGACTTTTTCCATAGAGCCCGGAACGGGAAAAACCTCCAGAGTCAGTGCTGAGTCTTCAAGGGGAAAAAAAAAATAAGGTTGTAAACTTGAAAGAAGAGATTCTAAAAGGTAAATCCCCACTGAATAATTATAAGGAGAAGCTCTCCTAAACATTTGTTAGCTAGTATACATAAAAGGCAATTCAGCAAAGACCATGTTCAAGTTAACTTGCAGATTTAATATAGTCATTATTGGCTACAATCACTGAAAAGGCAATCTCATGAAGATAGACAAAATTCAGGCACTGGTGAGAAAACTCCAATAATTAAAGGTATTTCAGTAAGGCAGAGAGTAGTCTGAGCGTGCGCTGTTCATCTGAAATGACGATGCCCTTGTCTGCCTCCAGCTGCCCAGTACTGTTGGCCTGCTGGAAGTTTTCGTCTTATTCCTATGCCTACTCGCATCTGCTACCTACTGCAGATAAAAAGCGTCAGGTCAGCTTAAACACAATAAACATTAGATCCATCTTAACCCACCATGTTCTGACAGAGGTGGGCTGGGGAGTGCCTAGACTAACACCAGTGGTGGCAGGCACATCAGACCTCCAGCTGACCGGCAGGCAGTAAGTACTGGCAGCGACTTCATCAACAGCCATCACCCGGGGCTTCTATCTGGAGCTACCCTGTGAAGACCAATACTCTTGTCAGCAAAGAATCTTTTTCTTTTTAAAGAAAGTGAAATAGTATCTGAAATACTCAAAACAGCAGATTTTGTCAATTCCAAACCCAGAGGAGTATATAAAGACATCCTTTCTGAATTTTCACATTGACTGCACTCTGACACAGTCCAAGCTGCTATCTTCAGCTCTTAAAATTTTAGTTTCCCCTACACAAGAGCTTTTTCACTTCTTCCTACATAGTCACAAAATAACTAATTTTAACAACCAGTGGGTATTTCTTCTCCTTTGAAGACACCCCGCTCTTCAGTGCCACCAAATCAGTGCTCCACTAAGACCAAAGGCATCCAGTTAGCTTTGTAATTGCTGCAGCTTTTATAAACACTTCTTTTATCCATGATGGTATGTCCTGAACAAGGTCTGTAATTTGCACATACAAACTTAATTCTTCAGCCAAAAACATCATGTAAAAAAAACCATGAAGTGGAAGTCACACTTTGTGAAGACTTGACAAGGCAGTTTATATGGCTCTAAACACCATAGTTAAAAGTTAGGCATCTGGAAGGAAACCAGTTCCTTCTCTCTCAAAAGCTTCAGCATTTATCTTCGAAAGAAAAATGAAGGCAACAGTTCCCAAAAAAAGAAAAGAGTGGTTTTGGAAAGGGACTGTAGATGCCCAGTCTCTCCGGTTTTGGAATTACAAATTTTGAGTTTTCTCCCTGCCAAACCAAAACCAAGTAAAATTTAAACTGGAAAATTATTTCCCTACATTTGAATAACTCAGAAATGGCAACTATTTCATGGCCCTTTCTAAACTGCCACAACAACTACAAGAAATTTAAGTCTAAAAAGAAGTGTTCAATCCCACCTAATTAGAAGAACAATACTTGGGATGAAAACTATTCCTCAAGCCCAGCTATAGCCTAAAGTCAGAAAAATCACACTCAAATTACTTTTTGTCATTTACAGCTGCACAGGAAGCTTGCGTTAGGCAGCGGAGAAAACTGTCAAGTCTTGTTTTGCAAAAGCAGCTGGCAGCACCAAAACCTGCAGCAATGACTATAAGGATACATTACGAAAAACAAAACCCTTCGATTTTATGCAGAAAATCGAGAATTATAACTGTTATTCCCTGTTTCTGTTTCTTGTGACAGCCGTGGTATCAAGGAGCAGTTGCGAAGGTGCCAACACGTGGAGCGGCAGCAAGCACAGAGCCCGGAAGAGCCTGGGGCCGGTCCCGGGCGGCCACACCGTGGCCATTTCCCCGCACCCCCCGTGACACGGGCACTTACACACCCGTTCCGGCAGCCCACGTGGAAAACGCGGAAAGTTCGGGGGCCCTGCCACAGGCAGCCGCCGCCGCCCTGTCCGCTCGCCGCCGCTCCGGGCCTGACGCCAAGCACACGGGAGGCGCGCGGGCCCGCAGTCTTTATCCCGGTGCAGAGCTGCGAGAGGGGCCTCGGCGCCGCCACCCCGATTCGCGCGCCACGGGTGGCGCGGGGCCGGTCGCCGCCCTGCTGCCCAAGGGCCCGAGGCCGCCGCTCCCCCGCGCCCGTCACCGGCGGCGCTGCCCGGGCCGGGCCGGCGCACGTACCTGGCGCTGGCGCTGCCGCCGTGGCCGGCGGAACGGGACGCGCGCGGCGCTGTCACAGGGAACGCGCGGTCGCTCCAGGCCTAGTGCCGCGCGCAGCCCCGCCCGCCCCCTGCTGGCTCCACTTCCGGGGTCCGCGCGCAGTGACGTCAGCGCCCGGGGGCGCGGCGGGGAACCCGGAAGTGGAGCGCGAGAGGCGGCGGCCTCGCCCGAGAATCGTGTGGGGAGAGGGCGCGGCGCTGAGGCGGCGGCCTGGGGGCAGACGAAGCCTGTTGGGATGCTTCCCAGAGACCGCGTTTTGTATGAGCTCTGTCAGAAGAAAGTCACGAGGGAGGTAGCGGCTGCCGGCAACGCTTATAGGGACCAGACGAGTACCGGCATCTAGGTCTCGGGCTGTTGCTCGAGTGCTGGTAGATCTTACTGGTAAGGTCGTGTTTCCACTCCCAGTTTTCTGTTTTGATCACTTAGGAGGTTGTAAAAAGACAACACGATAAAATTTTTCACGTTAGATATTTCAGGCATCTTCAGAAATACATGAGGATTGTGTTGCGTTGGCCTACAGTAAAACACTGATCACCACAGGCAGGCCCAACACTTTTTTACTTGCATAGCAAGAAGCACCTTGAGTTTGGTTTCAAGGATACAGTGTCTTCCTCTCTTGAAGAGCTCTCCAGATTTGGTCGCATGACTGCTGACAGCCTGCATCATGCAAATGCACTCCTGGTTCTATCTGCACAAAGTGGTTGTGAGATGTTCCTCTCCTAGGGACATCTGAAAACTGCCACATATGACCTGTGCAGCTGAAACGTTTCATCTCCTCATATCCCAGTCATGACTGATGTAAAAATTTAGCAAACTAGAGCTGTAGACAGGTAGGTCTATGTGGGAGAAACATTTTTCATCATGGGTGCTCCCAGCTGCTCTCTGTAATGACCCAAAGCAGCAACCTTGTATTTTTGCTCTCAGTGCAATCATTTGTGTGGGAGGGAGCCTTTAAAGGCCATCTAGTCCAAGCCTCTCTGCAATAAGCAGGGACATCTTCAGATGGATGAGGTTGCTCAGATCCCTGACCATGAATATTTCCAAAAATGGGATGTCTACAATCTCTCTGGGCAATGTGTTTTGGTGTTTTCTACAATACCTAAGGAAGGAACAAGTGAAATAATTTTCTTAGTGCAGAAGATGCTATAATGTCTTGAAGAACTAGTCTGTTTACATTTTAGAAGTTATGTTTGAACCTCTCATATTTAGAATTTTTTTCTTGTATTTCCCATGTTAGAAGAAAGTAGCGCTTAGATGTGGGTCTTTTAGTGAGACATTAGGGGTACTATTGATGTAAGCAATCTTGTCCTCCCATTTGACGTTCATTCCATCTATCTTTGCAAATACTGCTAGGTTGCAAAGTGAACCAGTGTGTGTATTGACGCACAATAAAAGTAGCCTGTTTTTATTGGAGTCGTAATCTGATTCACCACCATTCTCCATCTTGTGTAGTACTCAACAAAAAAAAAAAGCCCACATCCCAAACAATAACAGAAATAAACCAGTAGAATATAGGAGTCTAGATCAAGTTTCAGGGACAGTTAGATAAGTAGTACAGCTAAAAATGTGCTATGTCTTTGATCTTGATTCAGCCGTTTGTAATTACAGGACCAGGGAATGATTTGAGGAAGGCAACAAGGATGTTGTGGGTTTGGAGATGCTTGACCCACAAAGAGATGCTGACCACAGATTTGAAGCTCTTCAAAACTTCAAAGCTCTATAAAGAGGTGGTAGTTCAAAAGGGCAGGTTTTCAAGATTCATAGGACTCACCCCAAAACTCCAATTATCAGAGTGAAGAGGAACCAGAGGCAGTGTGTAGTTAATAGCCTTTTACTGGAAGCTGCACTTTTATCTGCTGCTTCGGTGTAGAATTGTGGAGTTCTGGTATCTTCGGAGACTTCTGTGAGCTACAATAATTGTAAGAGCCTAAAATGAGGGATGCGGAATTCCAGACGGACTCTTTAAAATGCAGTTTATTATAGCCAAATGATGCAGCAATTCACGAGTCATGGGTGACGAGAGCCCAGCCCACAGCCTTTTCAGCCACAGCTGCGGGCTCGCCTGAAAGCTTCCTCTCATTCTGGTTACAATACATTATATACTTTTCATTGTAGATCATCTTAATACATGACAACCAATATTACCTGTAGCCTATCACAACTACTAACATTACCATATTCATGTTACTCTTTTCCAATCCCAAAAGGTTAGTATGTTACAGTTTAAGCTAGAAATTGTTTTTCAGTTTTCTTGAGTGGAGAATTATGCGATTTTTTTTCTCTACTTGCAACATGGCTTTTTTTTTTGTCTGTGAAAATCCTTTTGCTTGGTAAAAACATCTTTTGATGTTTGAGGTGGATTTAGCCTTTGCTCAGAGTCATAAAAGCCCCTTCCAGCTCACTTACTCTTTGCCTTCTTAGCTACCTAGTAAGACTGGCTCAGCAATTCTTTTCCTCTATATCAAAACTTGGTATCATTTCTATTCCTTCTTCAGAGTCTACATTCAAAGACCTTTCTGTTATACACACGTATCTATGAGACCTTCCTGTGAAATCCTTATCCTTCCCAACAAATATTATCATTAATAGACTAATACTAGCAAAAACGTGTATGCCTGTTGAATGCCAGATTGGACAGGGCTCTGAGCAGCCTGGTCTAGTGCAAGGTTCCCTGCCCATGGCAGAGAGATTGAAACAAAATAATCTTTAAGGTCTCTTCCAGCCCAAACCATGTAATGAGTTTCTGATTCTGTGCACGTCTGTTAAGGTTCTTGAGCTCACTTCTTAGAAATACAAAGTTCAACCTGTGACTTAACACCACCTGGTCAACTAGACCATGGCACTGCAGGGATGGTGGCTCCACCACCTCTCTGTGCAGACCATTCCAATGGCCCATCACTCCTTCTGTGAAGAAATATTTCCTAATGTCCAGCCTAACCCCCACCCCCAGTGCAGCTTAAGACTGTGTTGCCTTGTCCTGTTGCTGGTGCCTGGGACAAGATACTGACCCCCAGCTGGCTCCACCCTCCTTTCAGGGAGTTGTGGAGAATGACAAGGGCTCCCCTAGCCTCCTTTTCTCCAGGCTAAACACCCCCAGCTCCCTCAGCTGCTACTCATAGGACTTGTGCTCCAGATACTTCACCTGCTCTGTTGCACTTCTCTGGACACTCTCCAGCATCTCAACATCTTCCTTAACTGAGGGGCCTGAAAATGGGCACAGCATTCAAGGTGTGACCTTACCAGTGCTGAGATTGGGGGATCTGAGATCTGCTCCTGCTGGCCACACTATTCCTGGCACAGACCAGGATGCCATTGTCCTTCTTGGCCATGTGGGGACACAGCTGGCACTTACTCAGTCTGGCACTGTCCCTTTCTGTCTGGGCACTGTCCAGCTACCCTGTCCCCAGCCTGTAATGCTGCAGGGGGTTGTGGTGGGCAAAGCGCAGGACCTCCCACTGGGACGTGTTAAATCTCCTATCACTGGGTTTGCAAATCTATCCAGCCTGTACAGATCCCTCCCAGAGCCCTTCTACCTCCTGCAGATCAGCACTTGCTCCTAGCTTGGTGTCATCTGCAGATTTGCTGATGACTCAATCCCCTGATCCAGAACATCAGTAAAGTTATCAAACAAGACTGGGCCCAACATTGATTCCTGGGACACAACCAGTGAATGGACACCAACCAGATGTGGTGCCATTCACCACCATTCTCTTAACCCACAGAAGGGTGCACCTGTCAGTTGTGTATCCAAGATTATTAAAACTGCTTTCATTTCAGTTCACAATTCAAGCAAAACCATAATTTACGTATGTGGGGTAAGTTAAGGTAAGTTTGAAGCACTCAGATGCAGTATAAATTAGCTTCATAAAATATCTTTTAAAAACTCAGACTTTGTACCCATGTCTGGTAAACCAAGCTCAAAAATTGTAGAGAAAATATTTGGTTTATGAAGCAGCAGTCCTCTACAAAAAACGTAAGTGACCATATAATTCAAATGGTCTTGGACGGCATTTAGTTAATGACTGTAAATGTCTCTAGTCTGTAGAAGGCTACAGAATTAGTTAAAAGTGATGAGTGAATTCAACATTTGTTACATTGTCCTTCACAGACATAGATGGCCTCTGAAACTGGAGAAGAAATGTAGGGAATATGACAAGTGTAAAACTGCATAATACATCCCTTCTGTATTACAGTAATTTCACGACTATAAAGGCGCACATTTTTGAGTAAAATTTTGGTCTGAACCCGGAAGTGCGCCTTATAGTCCGGTGTGCCTTATATATGCACAAAGTTCAGAAATTTGCCAACCCTGAAGTGCAAGCCCGCAACAGCCCTGAGCCAAGCTGAGCCTGCCTGATGGTGGCGGGGCAGCACCGGGCCAGGGTGAGCCTGGCGGTGGCCCAGGCGCGAGGGGGAAAGGCTGCGGCAGCCCAGGCGGGGGGGGCAAAGCCAGTGGCGCCAGCCACAGCCCAGGCAATGGGGGAAAAGTCGGCAGCAGCTGCGGTGGCCGAGCCATGAGCTGAGCTGTGCCAGCCAGTGCTGGGCGGGAGTGTCAGGGCCCGTGGCATGGGGAGGGTGCCTGGGCTGTGTTTAAAGGCTATGCCAATCTGTGAAAAATGTTTGCAAATTGAGGACCTGCCAGTAAACTCCGCGATTGTGCGATTCTGTTTCTGATTTGTTCCTTTGTTGCGCGCAGATCCTCGCTGCAAAAAAAAAGTGTGCCTTACAGTCCGGTGCACCTTATATATGGACAAAGTTCAGAAATTTGCCGACTCCCGGAGGTGTGCCTTATAATTTGGTGCACCTTATAGTTGTGAAATTACTGTAATTCTTTCCAAATAAGCTGGATTGAACCACCTTATATGACACTTGTCATGACTCCCCTTGGAATGACCAGTTACTCTATACTAAGCAGATATGAATAGAAAGTGTGATAGCCTGGTTTTGGGTGGGATAGAGTTAATTTTCATCTTAGCTGGTACAGTGCTGTTTTGCTTGTAGTATGAAAATAATGTGGATAACACACTGGTATTTCAGTCATTGCTCAGTAGTGCTTACCCTACATTCAGGACTTGGCAGTTTCTTATCCTCTGCCAGCAAGGAGGTGCACAAGCAGTCGTGAGAGGGCATGGCCAGGACATAGTTTTCTAGTATGAGCTAGTCATCTCTCATTTGTTTGCCTGGACTTGTTCCTAAAAGAGTCCTTTCTGTTACCATGCCTTTGGGTTTTTGCCTTCCAAAATATAAGTAATAAAACAAAGGCCAGAGACCTTGTTCCTTTCCCATTAAATAATTAGGAAATTGGATTCGAAGGAGAGGGTGTTTCAAAGAGAAAAATTCTCAACTGCCAGTCATATAAAATAATGGCAACACTGCACTGAAAACAGCACAGAGGGCTAAAAAATCCAAACCCAGAAAAAAAGACTCAGATTTTCAAGAAAACTACTGAAGCAATAATATTTTGGAAGGAAGGTCCCAGGATGCAGTGGGAATGTGAGATAAGCAGACCACCCAACTGATGAAGTTGCCAACTCACCTGGGCAAGTGGCTCTGCCAGTATCTGTCTGCATCATAGAAATAAAAAAATGCTGTACTAACTGAGAGCTGCAGTCTGTGTGACAAAGCATGCGGCTTTCAGTGCTGTCAGTATGAAAAGGGTTTTTTTAATTTAGAAGAAAAAATTGCAACTCAAACCATATAAAAAATGGGAGAAGTTACTGTAAAGACTTCATCATATCTGAAGAGAAGCACACCAAGGTGTTTTAGGTATTTGTCGACAGCAAGTGATCATGGTCTGAAGACAGTTCTTAGATTAACAAATACTGCTGTAATGAGGATTATTTCAGATGCCTGAAAAAAGTAATCTCATCAACTCAAAAAACTGAACAGAAAAAATGAATGAAAATATTGTGAACCAAACCATTTTAAGCCCCAAAATGTAAGCTGCTGAAGTTCAATACTGTAGCTTAGTGAAAACAGGGAAGAAGCTCTTAAACAGAAGCAGGATAAATAGAAAAACATGGAATTTGATTAATGGATACCAAGAAAAATAGGAATTATTTCAAACTTATGTGAAATAAGAATAAAAGCATAAAAGGGGAAAGCTGCAATTGGCACTGTTTCTTTATTCACTTTCTGCAATGTGCTTTATGATGTGTTCTTTGTTGATCTTACTTGTTTCAATTTATTTATATTTTTTGTCTTTTTAAAAACTACCTGAAGAACTTCGATCAGCATGAAGATGCTGCAACAAAGTGAGATAGGATGAGAAATTTGCAAAATATTCCTTGTCTTTTTTTTTTTTTTTTAAATAAATTATTTTTTTTCTTTTATCACCCATTCACAATTAAACGTTATGTACTCCAGATAACACAGTAAAGGTGGGCAGGATTTTTGAAGCAGCTGATAGATGATTGTAGCATGTCTGATTTTAATAGCCATCCTGCAATGCAATTTTTGTAAGCAGTTGTTAGGATTGTCTCTCAGTGCTCATAGAACACCATAGCCCTTTCTTCAGAAGTCCCAGCCTTTCTACTTTCAGTATCTGTCACTGTGAGTTATTAACACTGTTATTTCTCAGTCATAGTACTGCTGGTTAAGGGCATGCTAACCCTGGCAAACAGTTCATAACAGGGCTATTTGAGTGTGCTGAGACTGATCATTTTTGTTTGCATGGGTTGGATTTACTTTTGCAATAAATGTGGTGTATTTATTCCACTTGAGCTTTGCTTTGCATCCTGAAATTGAAGGATGTGATCCAGTTTAGGAATAATTTTCTTTTACAAAAGGATTCAAAGTGTATCAGACTGGAGAAGAATCATATCAAAAACTGCATTGTCCTTTTGCTGTGTCCTGCAGACCATCCCATGTCACTTACTTCATGAATCAAACAAACAAAAACACAAAAAACAAAAACAAAACAAACCAAAAACCAACCAAAAAACCCACAAAAATACCAAAAACACAACCAAAAAAAAGAGAACAAAACAAACAAACAAAAAAAACCACAACAACAACAACAACAAAACCAAACCAAAAAACAAACCCAAAACCCTCCAGTCTTGACAAAGTCCCTTCTGAATCAAAGCTCAAAAGGCAGTATGAGAAAAAAATTTCTCTTTAGTATTGCTTTTGCAGTTCCTTTCCATTTGCTCTTTTGGCTTGGCATGGATGGAATAGGCATTTTATATAGAATTTTTACTGCATAAATACAGAGAATGCATTTCATTAGAAATAAAAATATGTTTGTTTTCCTGATAATGTTTTACCTTTTCCAAAATTCTTTTCACAATAACTGAACTATAGACTTTAGAGAAAAAAAGTGAAATACTGAAAACTCATTTAAAAACAGCACTGTTGTTCAGTGCTCTGCAGGGGTGGAAAGCCTCTCTTTTGGCATTTAATATTTCTTAATTCAAAATTTTTATTTAACTTGTTGTTTATACCCTGAATCTGTTTCTTACATTTTATTTCTGGGTAATTTATTTTGGTTCCTGCTCTTGTGCCAGAAGTATGATATATAAATATTCCTAAATTCATCTTCAGCAGTTTTTGCTGAAAGTTGAACATACATAAATCTGTTGTGGCATTCATTCTTATGCTTCATTATATGTTCTCAAGAGTTTTTACAGTCTTTTATGTCTTTGTTTTTCACTTAATGCTTTTGCATTTTTTGTAAAGATTAAATATATGTGATATATATTTCAAGTTACCACTCATAATTCTTTGGTCTTGTATGTAGTTGTTAAAAAAATGCCAGACTGGATATGAAAAGTTTTGGTGGAATGAAACAAAAATTTAAAGCAACATTCATGCCAGAAATTTATGGTCTCTGTTCTGCTATTTACTCTGTAGATATATGGGTTTATGATGCAAACCTTGCAAAGTTATTTCACTGCTCTTATATGTGCAAACAATTTAATTGTACTTTGAATTTTGAAATTTTTGACCTCAATATAACATTACATGATTTATTTTTGCAAGAATGTACTCAGCTTACCTATATTTTTTCCATTCTAAACTATCAATCCCTCAACTCCACACATGATTTTGAATAAATTGTGCATTTCACAGCAAATGATTGCTTTGGTTATTATGTAACTTTGAAAAAAAATGTGCAACTTCCATCTAAACATTTGTGTATACAGAAAATGGAAAAGCAAATACATGTGCCTTTTCTCTTATGTAGTTAAGGGGCACATTTTGTTGGAGGTGCACCTCACAGTGGAGTTATCTATGTGGCTGATACCAAAGTCCAGTGGAGATACAGTCAGTAATTACACAGACCCTACACAACTCTTGAAAATAAAGAGCAGAATGCCATGTTCTGGTTAAAGGAGGCCAGATAACTAACATTACACATTTGCATTGCATGAATGCAAAAACTTTTCTCAGTTTCTTCATTCATGAAGTGGAAAGGCATGGGTGAAATTTAGGAGCCTTAACTGAAATTTATTATTGTTTGAAGAGACCTAATCCCTCTGCTTCTGAAAAAAAAGTCTTCACAGCGCTTGTTTGGCCCTCAGTTTCCTGAAATTAATCTATACCTGCAGGTAGGATTGATGCCAACAGAATTTCATTCCCAAAGCCACATCTGGCTTTCCACAGAAAGTTATCTGCCTGTTAGTCATGTACCAGACAAAAATCACCTGCCATTTCAACCTCTTATTTCCCCAATGTTTGTCCATTATCTAGAGGAAAAAGATAATCTTAATCTGCATAATAAAATCAATTTAAAACATGTTAATTATATGGAGTACGCATATATTTATACATACACAAAGTGTCCTGTACATTAGCAAACAACTTTTTTAAAGATGAAATTTCTAAATTTTACAGACAGGTGAAAATCCAAGTGAAAACAACTACTGCATTTCTTGAATGATAAACTTGCAGGTGGTTGGTCTCAATTTTACATTTATTGAATTCTTGGTTCTCTAAGACCCTGTATCAAGTTTGAGAAGGCATAGGCTTTACTGATAAGTATTTAGATATTTGTAGGTTGTGAAAACAAATGTGCTATGGATTTCCAAGGGTAAATTTAAAGTTCAGAGAAATTAAAGAAAATAAAACTTGAAGCAAAATACATTAGTTTAAGTAAAAAAAACATAACTCTAGCAGCACAGCTCCCACTATATCAGATAACAAAGGTAGCTTAGAACAATGCAAGAACACAAATTCATGTGGAACATTAAGAGTAAGTGTTCAAATCCTAAACCTGAAATTGTTATCTGTGTAGGACCCACACAACTTTAGATCTGTATAACAATCAAGAAGATTAAATATTTGCCCATGTATAACTGAGTGGCAGCAGTACTCACATTGTAAATTACAGCAATATTAATAAATCAGTAAGTTTGTCAAGCATGCCAGAAAAGCAGTATTGAGGTGGAAAAAAAAAAGTCAAGCTGATCCATCTATTTCTTTATAGTCAAAAATAATTTACCTTTTATCTCAAAACCACAGATTATGGGACAAAATGATAAAATTATTGGCTATTAGGCAATCACAAATTTAGCAAAGTTGCTCATATAATTATATTCCAATTATCTAGGGACAGAATATACATAACCATTTCATTAACAGGTATTGTAAAGAACATTCATGGGTGAATTGCTAATCATTCATCAGGTGTTTTCTAATGACTGAGTGCTTGTTTTACAAAAGTAATTTTAATGTTTGTATTTACTGGGAGAGCTGAAAAGACACTATTTTTCTAAATGGTTGCCCGAAAGGTGCTGTTGCAGCAAACTTCCATCATCAATGCATTTTCATACCTGTTTTTGGCATGGCAGATGTGGTATTCTGTTTGACATAGTAACTGGAAAAAATCAAACCTGTTGAATATGATCATGACTGTGAGGTTCTTTGCCTTATTTCCAGAGGGAGTATGGATGTAACTCAGGGGAGTGTAGACAAGGAGGCTATTGTCAGTTGGAGCTTGGATCAATTACTGCAGAAACTCTATAATCATGATGGAGGCACCAGCCCTGGAGGGACTGAAAAGATGTGCAGATGTGGCTTGGCAGGGCTAGATTAATGGTTAGACTTGATGCTTGTAAAGGGAAAGACTGAACAGTCCTACTGTTACCCAGTTACTGCTGAATTCATGCATCAGGGAGAAAACAGTGAATGGGACACAAACCTCTTGTTTTGTTCCAGCTTTAGCTGTTTGTTTGTTTGTTGGGGGGGTTTGGTTTGGTTTTTCCTGTGTTACTGTTTAAAGATTACAGTAATTTCACGACCATAAGGTGCACCAGACTATAAGGCGCAACCCCGGGAGTCGGCAAATTTTGCAACTTTTTACATCATATAAGGCGCACCGGACTATAGGGCGCACTTTTTTTTGCAGCGAGGATCTGCCCCCAGTATCACATGCACAGTTGCTGGCTGAGGCCCTGTCTCAACCCGGCTACCACGGCCCCACCTCCACCCGGCAGCCCTGGCCCCTCCTCCAGCCAGCAGCCCCAACCCTGCAGCCCCGCGGGCATCCAGAGGCCCCAGCCTTGCAGACACCCAGCACCCCCAGCCCTATGACCCCGCTGGCACCCAGCAACCCCGGCCCCACAGGCACCTGGATGCCCCGTTTCTGCAGGCACCTGTCAGCCCCAGCCCCACCTCCAGCCAGCAGCCCCGGCCCCGCCTCCAGCCAAAAGACTAGGCCCCGCAGGCAGCTGACAGCCCCGGCCCTGCCTCCAGCCAGCAACCCTGGCCCCACAGGCACCTGGAAGCCCAGGGCCTGCGGCCCTGCGGGCATCCAGCAGCCCCGGTCCCGCAGGTAGCCGGCAGCCCTGGCCCCACAGGCACCTGGAAGCCCCAGTCCCACAGGCAGCTGGCAGCCCCGGCCCCACAGGCAGCTGGAAGCCTCGGTCCCACAGGCAGCCAGCAGCCCCGGTCCCGCAGGCACCCAGCAGCCCAGGCCCTGCCTCTACCCAGCAGCCCAAGCCCCACAGGCACCTGGAAGCCCCATACCTGCAGGCACCTAGCAGCCCTGGCCCCATGGCCCCACAGGCACCCAGCAGCCCTAGCCCCACCTCCAGCCAGCAGCCCCAGCCCCGTAGGCACCTGGAGGCCTCAGCTCCGCAGGCAGCAGCCCCAGCCCCACAGCTCCACACGTACCCAGCAGCCCCAGCCCCGCCTCCAGCCAGCAGCCCCAGCACCACGGCCCTGCGGGCACCTGGCAGTCCTGGCCCCATGACCCCACGGGCACACGGCAGTCCCAGCCTTGCAGGCACCTGGCAGCCCCAGCCCCATGGCCCCCGTCTCAACCCAGCAGCCACAGCCCTGCGGCCCTGCATCCACCCGGCAGCCGTGGCCCTGCGGGCTCCCCCGCGGCTCGCAGCTCGCACTTCCGGGTTGACAAATTTCCGAACTTTGTCCACTATATAAGGCGCACCGGACTATAAGGTGCACTTCCGGGTTCGGGCCAAAATTCTTGTCAAAAGGGTGCGGCTTATAGTCGTGAAATTAGTGTACAAGGTGTGTGAAGGTCAACAGCTCACTTGATACAACTCCATGTATTGACATTCACATGTAAGAGTAAGTGAGGGGTTTTGTTCTGGATTGGATTATTTCACTTGCAAAATGTATTTTATTCCAAACAATAGTTCCCCAGAAGAGGAGGTTTTTCACAAAAGGTATTTTGGTCAGTTTTATCACATAGGTAGAAAATGTATAATGAGCTATTTTAACATGAACACACTTACTTCAGTAGGACATATTGAATTGTATCTTCTCAGATATGCTTGCAACTACTAATAGGTGAAGATGTCATGGATATAACGGTCTTCATCCAGTAGTGAAATTTGTACCTACCATGATTTCAGTGACTTCTTGTCAGTTTAGGGATAGTTGTCTATTAATTCAGAAGAGCGCTTTACTTGTTAATATTTGGTAGTTGCCAGTTCTTCCTGAAACACTTGTTATAGAATCACTTTCTTCAGGAATAAAAAAAAAATTGTTTGAATTTTTGGATTTATTTTTACTTCTTTGCATGAGTCCTTAAGATTTTAGTGTTTTTATATCAGAACCCTATCGTTTCACTTCCTGCAATGATTGGTAACAGTCTATTCTCAAGTGATGCTACTAAAGAGGAATAATCTGGTTCCTCTATCATTTTACTGATGGGTATTACAAGCCCTTTAGCCCCACCTGCTCAAGACCTTGCATGCTTTTCTTGTACTGCCTTCCTGGGAATGTCAGTTAGTTTAGTCTGCGTTTCAAGTGCTGGAGTCCAAAGGTAGAGGATAAAGCAAACTCACCTTTACTCATTACACCCAGAATAGTTTTAGAGATTCTGCTTCCATTCATAACACTGTTTATAATATGGAAAATTACTACAGAAGAATGGCTTTCCTCTAATGAGAACCTCCTCAAGGGCTATCTAGTACTTAGAAGTCTCCCTGTTGCCATCAAGTTATTAATCTTGTTTCATGTCTAATTGAGCAATGTATCTAGTCCCTCCGTCTTTGAACTGTTGCCTTGGGAGTGTGAGTAGTGTTTGTCACTGGAAATGATTGCACATATTTTTAGGGAGCTCCATAAAATAATATAAAATGTATCAGCATATAATTGATGTTTCACTGTACATAAGACTTACTAGAACCTTATGAGGATCTTCCAGCTGAGAGGCAAATGGAATATTTCTACCAGCAGAAGAAAAATGGAAGAAGCTAGCCTCATGCCTACCATGCACTGCTGTGATGATGTAGAGGTGAATTAGAGAACATCCATTTGCCATCATGCATATTTCCTAAGCAAATAGCATAGATACACATCAAATTGCCTCTCCTAGAAAACAGTATGGCCTATGGGAGTCTGTCAGGACAGTAGTCACTAAAAAACAGGGCTGTGTCTAAATTTTAATCTATTCCCAAAATATCTCTTTCTCCTCTCTTTTTGAGTTTCATTATTATTAATGCAATTTCAGTTTTGCCCTGCTTCCAATTTTATTAATTACCTTTCAAAAGATGAAAGATGTTAAGATTTGGAGTATTCTGAAGGGGACATTAAACAACCTAATTAGAGATATTCCTTGCCACGAAGTCTCCTATTGAAGCCTATTTTGTAAAAGGAGCTCAGTATATTAGATTGTTAAATGATAATTAGATGCGAGCATTAATGGTAATGTATAGTTAACCTAGTTTGTGCTATCTGATCCAATTAATTTCTATAAATGCAAACTTCCTTTTGAGTTAATTCAGTTAAGCTAGTGAGGCCAGCTTTTGGCCACTCAGAAAGGTCTGTTGTATACAACAGACTTTAGTTCTTATTTTTGACCAGCTTTTCAGGAGGAATTAATAGGATCATACGGTCATGAAACCTTGGGCCCGCACTGTAGCCAGAAAATCTGACTCCTGTTGCTTTCACATATTTAGGCTAAAAATGTATGTGAGACATTACTGGATCAATAAGTAGTGTCAAAGACCCAGAATATCACATTATTCTTAAAAATTAATTTAATCTTAAATCAATTTTAGAATCAGCAGAACTTCTAAAATAATGTAGAACTATTTTTTAATGAAGAAACACCAAAGAAGCAATCTTACAGTTGTAAAAATATTCCTAATTTTACACCAAGTATCTATGGAATACATCTACGCAATGGAAAAATGGTCAGCTCTTTCAATTTTGACTTAAGTGCTTAAAGCAAGCAGTCTTGGTAAATTAATGGCATGTTACTAGCAATCTTAGTTGTATAATTCTTATTATTACTGTAATTTTATTGAACAAATATGAATGTTGTAAAAGTGTGCATTCAGCATTAAGTAATATTTCCAAATTTATGTCTCTTTTATACCCTAAAGGTTATTTGGAATGGTTACATTGCCAGCAAAACCAAGCCCTGATATTTCTCAGTAAGGATTGTGGGTCAAGTACAATTTGAAATACATATTTGCTTGCACTCACCCTAAAAGATGCATGTATAGGTTTGGATAGAAAAAACATCCAATTAAAATATTATGCAAAAGTTCAACCTTTTATGTTGTTATGTTCTTATGCATGTTAATCATTGGCCAGTCATAAGCAGGCTTCCCCAACACTCTGTATTGGAGACCATCCTGTTTAATATCTTTATCAATTACTTGGACCAAGGACTAGAGGCCATCCTCAGTCAGTTGGCAGATGGCACTAAATTGAGCCAGAGTGTTGACCTGTTGGAGAGCTGGAAGGCTTTACAAGGGATGTGGACAAGCTATATCAGTGGGCTTAGGCCTGTGGAAAGAGGATCAACATTCTGTACTTAGGTCACAAGTACAACGCAACCCAAGTCAATGCCACAGGTGTGAGGCAGAGTGACTGGAAAGCGGCCCAGAAGAAAAGTTGCTGGTACAACCAGCTGAACGTGACCAAGAGTCTGCCCAGGAAGGCGAGAAGGCCAATGGTATCTTGGCCTTTATCAGAAATAGTGTGACCAACAGGACCGCAAGTGACTGTATTCTCGCTTAAGTGTGAGGGGGTTTTTTCTCAATTAGCTTATTCACTTGCAAAGTTTATCCTCTTCAGAACAGATATTTCCCAGAAGGGGAGCATTTTCACAAGAAGTATTTCAGTTTTACCACATGGGCACTTTATATAACTATACAAAAAGTTAGTTATGTACAATAGATTTTGATAAAATAGGAGAGAACATTCTGAGCTTCAGTTTCCATGTATACTGACACATTATTTGTATGGCTTGGAATATGTGTGCCTCATTTGTCAGAATACCAAACCTGCTGTCATGGAAGATCACTGCAGACATGTTTTATATCTAAAGTCGACCACTAATCTTCAAAGGTGAAATACAAAGCAAAGGTAAATGGTTTTTATACTTCATCTCTTCCTTTATGATTTGAAATTACTACATTGGCAATAGAGGAAAATGTCTACTTAGTTCTTTAATTAATATTTTGAGCATTTTTTAAGCTCCGGTGCCTCACAGCCCTTTTGTGTTGCACTGGTGTAACAAGATCTTTAGAGATTTGTAAGATGCAATTGTCCACATTTTCATTTTAAATGGTCTGATGCTTTATATAAAAAGAAAAAAGAGCAATTAAGAGGAGAAAAACCTGCATTTCAGATAAAACTCTGAATCAGCATTAGTAATATGATTACCCATGATACTGCTGAAGCCTTTAGGGAAAAAAGCATGCCTTCATTCTATTGAAGTTATGTCTAAGTTATGTCCATAATAGCATCCATGTGAAGATGTGCTGGGAACATGAATAACTCTACTCAGATTGCACCTTTAGCAAGATCCTGCCAGACTCCTTCATCAGGCAGAAAAAAGTAGTTCTGTTGGACTTCTAATGAAAGAAACCTACAGAAAAATGATGGATTTTTTTTTTTTTTTTTCAGAGCTGAAGAGATACTAACCATACTTTATGTATAAAAAATGTTGATAGTTTGAACTAGTGTGTAAGAAAAATATTTAGTATTCAGTAAAATATTTAATATTCAGAAACTTTTGAATATCAAACCAGGGTTACTTTGAATATGAAATTTTGCTACATTTATCAAAACATAAATATTAAAATATTTTTTATTTTCTCAGTTCACTGTTAAGATAATTGTCTGAGCACTGCTTGCAAATAATTCTTTTAAATAAAAAGATGCTTCTCAAAACTTCTAAAATGTCTTTATAATGTGTTTTTTCTGCCCTAAAATACATGGGATATTAAGTAAGGATTTGTGAGAGCACTAATGTTGATGCATTTTTGACTGGGAATAATGGCCAAGCAGACTCATCCTGGAGCAGCTCAAAAAGGACTGTAGGTGTATGCTCTATTCCTGTCCCTTTCATGTATTTTGGGTGATTTAATAATCAACCACCAAAGGGGAGACAAGGTCCTTGAGGGACTTGAACTGGAGTAGGCTGACTCCAACCCAAAGTGGTGGATGGAAACCAGGAGCATTTGCTTAGCCTGTGTCTTAAATTGCATTATTTTCAGAGTGAGTTTTATATTTTGAAACAATTCCTACTTTTTCACTCAGGTTTAAGCCTCTGCAGTACTGAGATACAACCTCCTTGTTTTGTGACAAAGTACTGACATTTTTCTGTTCCTCACCTTATGCATGTGTGAACAATTGCTTCCTGGATGGGGTGACCAGACAATAACAGGAGAACCCTTTAGTTTAGAACTACAACTCAGGATACATATTTCTGAGCTTTCTAGTCCTGTGATTTATGACATTAAGTTAATCTTGTTGAATCCAGAAGAAAGGTGCTACCCAAAATCTGTCAAGGTAATTGCTCTTCTTTATCCTCTGGGATTGGAGTCCTTTGTGTCAAATAAACATTTCTTAAGTGTTCCACCATAATGTCCTCCTCATCTTCAAGATCTGCATCTTCTTTCATATCCCACCTGAAAGATGAAACATTTCATTAATTTTAATGTGTTTTAAACTAGTCTTTAGAACAAGTAAAAAAGTACAGAACTTGTTTTTATCAATGCATTGCCCTCCCCAACCATGCTTATACCAGTTCAGATTACTGAATCACACAAAAAACAATCCCCAAAAACCTTGCCACACAGAACTTGGCATGGGCATGAGGCAATTGACACAAATTGTCAAAGCTACTACAAAATCTTACTTATATTTACTGCATCAGTACTTTTTTTTCCCATTTTATGTGTCACACACACATTGGTAGAGGTGGAAACCTTGTAAAACTTGCAGAGAAAAAGTGGAAGAGCTAACACACATTTTGGAAGTTAAGCAGATGCTCTCAATACTAAGTTTGCAGTGAAATGTCACCACATGAAGTCCAACCCAAATATTTAATGTGAGTTGTCATAATTCTCTGGCAGTGACAGTACTATTTTGCAAAATATGACAAAACTGACTGTCTCTTGTTTCTGTAATGATAAAGTATAACAATCTAACTAGAAATAAATGACATCAGATTCTTCCTTCCCCTTGTGAATACTCATTTCTGGTTTAGGATTAAGGGCTAATGCCACTAAAACTGCAAAAGTGAAGGACTGTAAAGACGATTTTTTTTTCAGTAGTAGTAAAATCTAGAACCTTAAGAATCATGCAGTATTCTCTTAAGGAAAATCAGGATAATAAATACAGTACTGATATGTAGTCAGGTAAACTTTGTATCACTCCAGTTATGTCTACACAATGGTCACTTCTGTGGTTCTACCTCTTCTGCAAGTTCTGTGGATACTTAAGAGTTTGATATCCCTTTAATATTAATCTTATTCTGTTCTAAGTAGATAATAAAATGTAGACTCCCAGTTCGGACCACCTAAAGACCAAAGGTAAAACACCAGTACTAAAACTAGAAATCATATTTTCAACTATTAAAACTAATAGGGTATAAATAAGCCATAGAATGATGCAGAAAGTAGGAGATGTAAAAAGTCAGCCAAACAAGGACTGCTTTTAGGAAACTGTCAGGAAAATACTTTAATCCTGTCCCCCTCTTCTTAGGTCCTCATTCATACTGCAAAAATCAGAAGTCATATATAAGTTTAGATTGGCGAATAAATCAAATATAATACTGAATGGTGGGATGACTATATTTCAATCCTTATATTTGCAAGTAGAGAACAGTCATCATTGGTAATAGAGCATGGTGTACACTTTGTATCTATTTACAAGTTTACTAAAACCACAAGGAGAACAAGTCTAGTAAAATCTTGTTAAAAAACAATTAGGAAAAAAATATGTTCAATGAACATGTATAAATTAGCATATATCCTTCACACCTTTACCTTAAAACCTGAATCTGACAACCCCTATTACTGCCTGAAGGAGTATCAGAACAAGCAAAGCACACTATGAATAAAATTATAAGCACTGAATGCCTATGATCAAAGTTTTGCAATAATTAACTTCCTATTACTCCACTCATATGTGACTGTATCATACTTAACCTTATGTGTATATTAGCATTAGGTGCAATTAATTGCTATGTCTGTCTGCTTCATTCTCTGGTTTATGATATAAAATCTGGTTGTATGAACCTTCAGTGAATGCTGTTTATAAGAGTGACTGGTTTCGCCTTTTACTTTTGGCAATGTAGCTTCTCTTCAAACCTAGGAAGAGTTGTGCAAGCCTTAATTTGAATTTATGATCCTCAGCATTATTCAGAAACACTACTACACGAGCTGAACTAATTAATTTTAATTTTATTTGCTGCATATTTTTAACTAGAGGAGCTGTTTGCTTAGAAGGACTGTCACAGCTACAGAGAAGGTAGCATGTAGCATTAGGAGTGACACATTAGGAGTGTCTTCTCTACATCAATCTGTGCAAGGTAGTTTACTACGTCTTTCTTCCCAGAGCTGTAAGCAGAACTTCTATGTTTTACTGCGGTTCAGGGAAACGGGAGGGGTGCTGGGAACAGACACGTGGAGCTCTTTGTTTTGTTCTTTCCAGACTCAGAACCTCAGAAAGCAGGGCGCTCTGGCAGGCAGCAGCCACGGTGTCTCAGGAGCTGATGAAAAAAAGACAGATAGCGACCCTTGCCACGGTTGCTACGGCAACCACGGCTTTTGGAGCCCGCAGAGATGTTTCCCTGGACTTTCTGCCGCTGCTGCTCAGGACAGCTGCTTGTCGCCAAGCGTCGGAGCCACTCCACAAGTTTCCAGCTGCTGAGACGGTTGGCCCTATATCTGCTGAGAAGTTTGTTCCAGTGTTTCAGCAGCACTGACTCCTTCAGGAGAAAAATATGTTTTCTAAATTTTGTTTTTTCCCCGGCTGTCATTGTTGCTTGGGGAAGGAGGCAGTTTTGGAACCATGGATGCTCATTTGGTCTCCTCTGGCCTTTGTCCATGGTCTTGGCCACATGGCCCACAGTGTTCCCCGGGACAATTTGGGAGACCTCCTCTGCATTTGTGGGTGAGGGTTTAACTGTTTGCCTCTGTATTTCTTGGTTATTGCTGGTTTCTTTTAGTAAACAGTTTTTTTCTTTTTCACTTATATCTCTTTGCATTTGTGTCTTCTCATTGGTAGAGGGGATAGGTTGAAAACTAAGGGGAGAGTAGTTATTGCAGGGTCTCTGTACTGTAAAATTTCCTTAAACTAAGACATATTTGGCACCCAACTAAAAGGCAGTCAAGAGAGAAAGTGAAAAAAAAAAACCAAACGAACAAATTTGACTAAATTATTTCTATACTGGACACAGAACTCCCTGGTCACCACATTGCTTGGTCTGGTCATGGCACTGTGGCACCTAACCTTGTATCTAAATCCAAATACGTGGAACTATCTGTCTGTGATGGTGCTCTTCTTCACATCAGGGAGAAGAACCAAGATACAGTTGATGCAGTTTCTGATACTAGTTTATGGAATGATAACATCAACGGCAAGGAAGATCATTTGGTAAATGTTGTTGTTTGCCTGACCTGATCTGAGCTACTATGTCTGGGCATTTATTAATAATCACACTCAGCCTGTGGGGGGAAGATGATTTTTCCTTTTGCCTTTCACCTCTTTCTCCCCTTCAGGTCTAACACATCACTTCTTGGGAAACCTGAATTCCCTCTGAATCCTAAGGACACCATATTCTTCTTGCTGGTTCTGCTCTGTCTCCTCTGTACAGTCTAAAATATATTTGGAGTCAAGATGGAGATTTCTAGGGAGGTGTTTTGGAGTGATTTATGATGATAGTCTATTCCATGGTCCTCTGATTTATGCCCAAAATTGATTTCTGTATCTTTAAAGGCTGGGACTGGTAGTGTGTGGGACTGGGGACAGGGAGCTTTGGGCTTTTGGTGAGCATTTTTGAAGCCTCACTGCCCAGGCATTCCATGGCACTGTGCAGTTTGTTCTCCAAACCTTGGTGAGCTGAGTCAGGGAGAGAAAACACACCAAGAAGTTCCAGCTCAGCTGTTTGTGTGCTATGGAGAGATCAATGCCATTGAGCCCCCAGGTTTTTGCCTCCTTCTGGAACTCCTCCATGGAACATCCACTACCCTCAGTGTGAAAGCCTACATTGTCTCATACCATGTGTCAAGGACTATAGTTTGTAAGTCTCCCTCTGAACAAATACAAAATTCTGATAAGGTAGCAGAATATTTGAAATAAATTTGCTGTTGCAGTTCCAGAAAGGGGCAACTTACTGCTTTGTGCTGGGCCCTAGTTAATGCTTACCTTCATGCTTCTTGTTACTGTACAACAACAGTTAAAACCAGAAGAGATGGAGAGCAAATTGGCAGATGCCACAGTCACTCAGGCTGCAGTTAAACAAGACGAGCAGCCTAAGCCAATAGCAGTGGCCCCTGTTTGAAGAAGGAAATACAAGGCCAGATCCAGTCGCCCAGTAAGGTGACCATGGGGAGTGTTAGGCAGAATGCTCAAGGGGAGCCCCTTCAGTATAGCATGCCAACAATGCTACCTGGAGTAATCAGATCACTCTGATTACACAGCAAGTGCAGAAGTTCAGATGGGAAATCCTAATCACTATGAGATCTTGGAATTCATCACCAACTGGCCTGAAGGTAAGCATTTTGGACTACCATCTGAAGAGGAAGAGGATTGGGTGTCATGTACTGAGGAGGCCCCACCACATAACCAGGCACCAGAAAGCGAGAGGCGACATACTCTCTTCACTGAAAGCTCCTGCCATGTCATAGGAACAAGTAAAAAATTGAAAGCTGCCATATTGAAGTCTAAGCAGCAACTGCCAAAACTACCAAAGGAAAAGGTAGATCAAGTCAGGATGCAGACCTGAAAACCCATCTGGCTTTGGATATTGCCAATTGAGAGAAGTGGCCAAAACTATACCTCGATACTGACTTGTGGATGGTGGCAAACACTCTATATGTGTGGAGGGGGAGGAGTGGCTGAAATGGTGGAAAAAGACCAACTGGTGTTGAAGAAGGAATTTTGTCCATGCTGCAAAAATCTGGCTAGACATTGCTGGTAGGGTAGAGAAGCTGACTACAGAAGTTTGTCATGTGGATGCCTAGATGCCTATGAGTAAGGTTAATGAGGAGCATTTCAACAACAAACAGGTGGATTGGGCTGCCAAAATTAAAGCTAGATCTGGACTGGCAACATGAAGGAGACTTATTTCTAGTTTGGTGGGCCCATGATTCTTCAAGTCATGAGGGAAAAGATGCAACATACTGATGGGTTTGTGACTAAAGGGTGGATTTAACCATGGATACATATCCCAGGTAACCAATGCATTAAGCAGGCCAAGCGGGTAAAATACATTCAGGGGACAATGGGCTAAATATAAATATGGAGAGGGCTAGCAGACGGATTACATCTGCAGCAAATCTGTCCAGGCAAGCCCTATGTGCTCACAATGGTAGAAGCAACCACTGGATGGTTGGAGACCTACCCTGTGCCTCATATCTCTCCTGTGGCAAAATGGCATCCCAGAAAGAACTGAGAAAGATAATGGCACTCATTTTAAAAAGAACCTCATGGACACCTAGGCTAGAGAACATGCGATTCAGTGGGTGTATCACATTCCCGATGATCCACGAGCTGCTGGTAAAGTCAAACAGTGCAATGGATTGTTACAAGTCGCACTGAAGGCAATGGGCAGTGGAACCTTCAAACATGAGGATGTATGTTTACCAAAAAACAGCTGGTTAGTTAACCCCAGCAACTCCATTAACCAAGCTAGCCCTGCCCAATCAGAATACCTACATAGAGCAGATGAAAATCAGGGGACCTGATTTAGGTGAGAACCATCTGTAATATTGATTTATATATGTAATATTGGTTGTTGAATGGCACTGCTATCATCATAAAATATCCTCAGAAATGAATACAGACTGCTCAAGTTACACCAGTAATGGATTAAATAAACAAACATCTTGGGGGAACAGTTAGTGGTCACTTAAATAATACCTGTATCAATATAGTTATCTGTACATGTATATGGCTACAGTTGAAAGGTATGAACATCTGAACATCATATACATGGTATAGAACAAGAGGTGGATAATGTCCTGGGTACAGAGTTGGAGTTTTCAGTGCTGTTTATTATAATACCATTCACAGCAGCTGTAGGCATAGTTTCAGCAGAGATAATGCCATGACTGGAACAGGAAGGGGCCCACTTTGGTCTGACTCACCAAAGTGAAACGATCAGCAGACCCTGGCACTGTATGACCTGTGGGTCTCTTCCCACTTCCAAGGCCTCCAGGACACTTCTGCAGGACAACTGGTCTAAGAAGAGGCAGACGGACCACTCCCAAGTTCATGGTTCAAAAATGACAGCTCCCAAAGTGACAAATCCAAAACTGCACCCAGGAATGTTGGGCCAGTTTTTGGCCCAGTGGGACAATTTTCCTCTCCCCCAGTGGGGCAGCAACCTGACGCAGCCACTGACACCAGCTGAGTCTGGCTGAGCTGAAAGGGAGTCCAGTAGGTGGCAGGAAGAGGCAGCAAGTGGTAGGAGTGACATCCCAGAGATGCTCCCGTGCTGTCACACAGAGGGAATAGGAAAACTGGCACTGCAGGCCTGGACCTGCCCTAGACAAAGTGAGCACATCCCATCTGCCATCAGAATCACACCATGACCCCCGCATTCCCATGGGGTTTTTTTCTTCCAGAGGGGAAGGTTTAGCCAGGAGAACCTCTCTACCATCTTGTCTTTGTCCTCTGGGGCGCATGTGCTGCCTGGGTGGCAGTGGTCTTGTTTTCTTTGTTCCCAGAGGAACCAGTTGACTCAGCACCTGTGTATCTAGTGATTTTTGTTGTTTTCTTTTTTTTTTGTTTGTCTGGGTTGTTTTTTTGGTTGGGTTTTTGGGGTTTTTTTGTTTTTTATTTTGTTTGTTTGTTTGTTTGTTTGCTTTGGGGGTTTTTTTTGGGGGGTTGGGGTTTTTGGGGGTTTTGATTGGTTTTGTTTTTTGTTTTTTTTTTTTGTTTTCTATCTTTTTACCTTTACCATCCTTTACCATCCTTATTGGTAGACAGGGAGAAGGGATGTAACATTTCAGATTTTCTGCACCATAAACTTGTCCTAGACTAAGACAAGGACAACTGAAAATGCTAAACAAAATGCATTCAAATCAGTTATTGCTGGAGGTATAATACAGAAATCTAGCAGTCTTGGCTAATGGAAGTTTAACAATAAATCAGCAGATTCCTTTTAAAGATAGTGATTTCATACTTGTCAGCACATTTCATTGAATCTTAAACAATAGCATTGGTAAAAATCTTCAATATCATTCAGTTTGGAAATTATTTAGTGTTCACTTAATAAGAAGTTACTCTACTACATTTTCATTTTATCCAAAAGTAATCTATTTTTAAGACATTTAAGCAGATCCTTCTGTGTGTCTTCTGTGTATTCATTTAACAGCATCCATTAATTAAAGATCTATGAAATTAGCTTGACCACATCTGGTCCCTTATTAATTGGGAAATATTTCCAGTTTTATGCTTTAAGTCTGGGGACAATATAGTTTTTTGGGTTTTTTTTAAAGACTACTGGGCTATAAGGAAGAAGGCTGTAACACATGTTTATTGTTCTAAATGGGATGAGAAATTAACTGTGTTTAAGTGGAAAAAGTCAATGTTTATTAGTAAAAATTGTTGTCCAAAATAGATGGTTTTACTAGCATATCAAAACTATGTGACAATTGTTCTGGCAGTAGTAATTGATACAAACCCAACTAGCCAGTTAAAGGAATGTGAATATGAATAAAATTACCATCAGAAATTACTTTCAAAATGCGAGGTTCATCAGTTGAACAGCCAGCTTGCATACTTCTGTTGTTTCAAATCATTAGTAACACAGCTCTTAGAAAATAATTTCAAATTCAGAGGTGGCATATGTTTTATTTCAGTCTGATATATCTTGGAACATTAAATAAAATCAGCATTTTAAAAGGATGTTGGAATTATTTGAACCAACCCTTTATACCACCACCAGCATTTTGTTTAGAGTTCATTTAACCATAAAAAGATGAATTCAAGTGTCCAGAAAGCCCAACTTTTAGTGTATTATTCATATTAAAAAGAAAGCATATGTTTAGAATAAAATGCCATCACCTTTGTAATCTATAGGGTAGCACCAAAAAATTTCAAGCAAATAGTAACTTGTGAGTGTACATAATTAAAAATTTTAAATATATTTTCAAAATATGCTGAAATATCAATTAATGTAGATGACATTGTGTGAACCTGACATGAATCACTTTCTGTGTTGCAAGTGGCTAATCAAGGAGGAAAAATAGTAGTATATTTTTCAGATAGATACAGAAAAAGACATCAGCACAAATAAATATAGGAATCACTGAAGATTTCTGCTGGTCAGCTTACAGTTGAGATTATGAGGTCAGAACAACTAGCACTGCGAGGGCTTCTGTTTCTCCTCATAAATAAGAAGCAAGAGAGGAAGTCTTGCCTTGGACATCCACAAGCTAACAAAGTGCAAGCGGGAAATATTCAGTAACACAGGAAGATCAAGTGATGCCAGCTCATGTTTCCTTAGCAATGTATCGATGTGCTCTCCTTGCATATAAATACCATCAATATATCCATTTCTATAAATCGCTATACATCACTATTTTTTGTGATACTTTTGTTTCTCTGTATTGGATTGCAGAAAGTAAAAAAGTTAAACCTGTTTGCAGAAATGCACAGAAAAATTTTCAGTGTCCCTGTAAAATGCATGCTGGGCAGCCCCCATTATTGTACTTCTTTAGACTAACCCCATAAGGTCTAGTGCATGTATAAAATTGCTTATCTGACTTTCTGAACTAAGAACACTGGATACTTGTGCAAATGCATATATTTCAAATATATATGCATAGAACATACTTACATATACCTGTATATGTACACACACATACCTATTCTCATGCCAGTAACAGAGCAATGATGCTGGTATTCAAGAGGGCTGATTTTATGGAAGAATGGGGTCAGTAGCAGTATGTTTAAGCTAACTGCTTGGAGATAAATATTCAAAGGATTACATCTTTTCAGTAATTTTAAATAACTTGGTAATCATGGATTGAATTTAATTATTTTGAGCCTTAATATATTTTTTCAAGAATATCAAAGAAGGAAGCACGTTAGGATCAGAGCTCCAATGACATTTTCATTCAGCAAATGCATATGACTTACCTGCCTATGATTACATGATAGAAATGCATCTACTAAAAACACCCTGTTCTTCACATCATAAACTACTTGTTCCCTTTCTTTGCCCTTCCCCATTTTATTTCAACTTATATAGCCTTTCCATTATGAATGTTGAAAAGCCAGCGTAAATATTTTAAAGGATTAAACTTTCAAATATGGTTACTATGGCATATGTATGTTCTGTAAATACAAATACAAGACATATCTGCTAAGAAACTATATTTGATAATTTGACAGCATTGAAGCTTAGGGGTATAAAAAATTCATATTTTGTCAACAAGAAAGTTTCTCCATTTTTTAAGGGGGGCTACCATGATAGCATAAAAAGATTAATATTTTAAAAATGCAATATTATTATGGCTGTAGTATAATCCCTTCTTAATTAATTGAAATTTTAACAAATACTAATTTTCTTGCTTTTAGAAAGATTTTTCTCAGTTCATAACTTGCAGGAAAAAAAAAATGTGCTATGTAAGCAGGACACTTAGGGGAACCAGCATTTGTATTGGTAACATATGGTTTTACTCAATTGAAAGAAAATTATGAGCTGCTAAAAAACCTTGTCCTTTCATGCCCACTCTAAAGAAAAAAAAAAATTGCTGTTTGGCCAGAATACCCCAGTTTTTGTGAGCACCAAAAAAACCTGATTTCAACAAGCCCAAAAATCTAGCTGATGCTTCCTATTTTCTTTTCAAAAATTGGTGCCCGTTTGTATAACCCTATCTGTTCCTGAAAATTCCCAGGGACAGACTGAAAATGCAAGAACCAACTGAAGTAGAGATACCACCCCAAAGAAGAGCAAAATAATGTGTAGATAAAAATTTACATAGCCCAACAAATCAATTTCAGACTAGCATACTAAAAAAAGCCGGAGAGGAGATGGAGATAGATGAACAGGGTCTCTGTCCACAGTAGGCTGCACTATTGGTCATTCAGGTCTTTCACTGCTAAACTGCAACCCTTTACAGAAAGAGTTTCTTTCTGTTTGGAACTGAAAAACTAGTAACTTCCCCCAGTTAATTCCAAGAAAGATAATACTGCCCACAACACTGTAACTGATATTTACATCCAGAACAAGAAAACCATAAAAGTTAAGAAGAGAAAGGTAGGTGAAATGATGACAGTTTTGGAATTTCATCATGCAGACTTGGCACCTTGCAACCAAGTGTAAAAGGAGAACGCTAGACGAATGAATTGGCAGACCTTAATTTCTCTGTTTAGTCCAAAGCCACTCTTTAAACTGTTATTACAGTAATTTCACGACTATAAGGCGCACCCTTTTGACTAAAATTTTCCCTCGAACCCAGAAGTGCGCCTTATAGTCCGGTGCGC